>PXNZ01000056.1:0-40613 GCA_003012085.1 Trichoderma brevicompactum
GGGGGGGAGAGGGGAGGCAATAGTGAGGCGAAATTTGAGGCTGCTGACTGGTGTTTTGTATAGAGGGAGGCTGACATGGTGAGGATTGATGCCTTGCGGGTGTTGGCTACCCGGGAGGTGATGGTATCTTGACCGAGATATCGCATATTAACCCCCCAGTGTATTCGCATTGTCACCCATGGATCCTATAATAATGCAAGCACAGATATCATTTCATGTATTTCCTGGACAACATACTCTGTATATGTGCCTTCATGTGGTGGACAAGGCTGTTGGCCGTGTATAGTCCAAAAGCATAGCCGCGTAAAAGCAGCTTCCCATGTTTCATAGTCCAACCAGCCTCCTTATTGTACAGTCCCGTTCAATTCCCCCCCTCTTCCCTAGATCTAGGGCGATATGCATATTCTTTCGTTCCATGCTCTATATAGTCATACAATTAATTTCTAAAATCGATTCGTAGGGCTTCGGCCTTGTTCTACGTGCATTGCGCTGTGGTCTCTGAACCTATTGTCGCAACCTCGTTAGCATGCGAATCGAGTATTTGCGGCGGAGAGACAAGGCTTACCGTTAATCATTTTGTCTATTGCCTGAATCACACTGATTATCATGACGGCAACTCCAAACACCACTACTGCGACGGCCACATATGTCCGCCAGCTCCTCGTCGTCAGCTTGATGTAGCACATTGGTGGCAAGATGTATGCCATGGCTACCGCACTGGTTGCTCCCACGAGCTCAAAGACGATGCCCAGATCGCATGTCAACATGCTCAGCATCGTGGCGCCTGCAACCAGCGCCGTGCTGAGTATCAGATGCCTTCGGAGATCAAACGGCTCGTCTGGGTAAAAGTATGTAATCATAACCTCTCGGCAAACAAACGCCTCTAGAGGCAGGGTGGTCAGCATGTTGAGCCCAAAGCACAACCGTGCGACGTTGACCATGGAGTTGTCAGTCGAAAAGTTGTTGAGCACGTTGCCCAGTGTCTTGTCGCCAAAGGTGAGGAAGCCGCCGAGGGCCATGATCAGGCAGGCGAGCATAGAGACTCCGGTGGAGTAGTGCGTTACGCGGGAGAAGTTGTCGATGGTGGGCGTCTTTAGTGAGCCGTAGATGAGGAGGGAGTTGTGATGGCAGACAAATGCTATGCGTGCAATGTTAGCTGCATGTCTCTTGTTCGTCAAAGATAGGACCCAAAGTGCTCTCTCGTACCAAATGATATCACGCCAATAGCCTGGAAAATGCCCCCGTTGATGGTCAACAGCGGCGTGCTAAAGGAGCCTCGATCTGCTGATGGCACAAGCACGCCTTGAACCAGCACCGTAACGACAATGACCAGCATACCGATGAGGGCCAGCGTGCTCGCCTTGGCCAGCTGTTTGAGCATTCATCAGCAAGCTTTCCTTCTCCTGCCAGTGGTAAATACCAATCTCACCTTTGCAATGTCCCTGTATAGAGTCAGTGGGTAGCTTATCCCCATGCAAAACACCGCAATCGCAACTCTTCTATTCGTCAACAGCCCCAGCACTGGCACGCTCCCCAAGTCTGTCCATATCGCCGTCAACACATGCGGAATCGTATCGCCCACAATCACTCCAAACGCCACCATGCCGCCAAACGCAAACACCCACTGCGCAACGCTTATCGCAATCAGTCCCGGCCGCCCAAAGCAGTGCTGTACCGTCCCCTGGAAGCTGCTCGTCCCGCTGAGTTTGCTGTTGATGACGATCAGACAGATGGTCCAGTCCACCACCACCGTCAGCCCAATAAGCAGCACCGTACCCGCCAGCAGGCCAGCTTGCCGCATTGCATATGGCTGCCCGATGATGCCGGCGCCGATGATGGAGTTTGCCATGTTCATAAAGGCCGACTTGAGCCCCGATTTGGGTCGCCGCAGCTCTGCCTCGGCGGCGTTCTCTTCGTCGTCATCGCCCGCGTCCCATTCTCGGGCTACCGTGATGCTGGGAGCTTCGAGGTCCGTCAGCAGCGGCACACGGTGAGAGTCGTGTATGGATGTTGAGCTGTCTTCAAAGTCGAATCTATCGCCGGAAGACAGCGAGGATGAGGTCGAGAGGCGTCCGTCGGGCGGCCCGTCGTTGATGTTGAGGATATGTGGCGTCAGATCGAACTGCACTCGGCCTGGCGTTCGCGGCGTCTTTATTTCGGGCTCGAAATCGGTCCGCGAGGTTTTCAACACGCTGGTGATGACGCCAAGGTCGTCGCCCTCGGGATCGCTGGCCAGCAGGCCCCGGTCTTCATCGTGGAAGCTGTTGGTCTCGCCGTGGTTCTTCTTGGCCATGATCATTGTAATAGCGTGGTCACCATTTTCGCCCGGCAACGACAGCTGGAGAGGAGAGGGAGCAAAAGAAAAAAAAAAGAGAGAAGCGCAATCTCCGTCTCTGCCTAAGCAACCGGTGCTAGCCTCGACGCAAAGAACCCGCGAGCTGGGAAAATATCCAGGACAATGGATTCAGGGGCTGCAGAATCGTGTTTGTCAAATGCGGCTTCTGGAGCTGCATGCAATCCATCGTTACGGAGTTTGGCCCTGAGGACCCAAAAGCTACGCAATGGACGGCCCCAAGAGGACTAGCGTGGCTGGTAGAAGCTGAATGTTATTCCCAGCTAGGCTAAGCAGCAAAGTTGCCGGGGCCTATCGTGGTCTAAATCCGCGCCGGCGGAGCACAGGCAGGTACCTGCTAAAAATTAGTGGGCAGAGGCCCCATAAGGGTCGCATTTTCTAGCTGCACCCGGACAGCTGTCGACTTGGCGATGTATCTTTCACGTGTCAATAATAAAAGGAATAAATGTATATATATATATTTGAATAAGTAAAAAAAAAAAAAAAAAAAGTATTTCGTACAGAAGGTAGCCCCTTCAGGGAAATGGGTGGCTGATAGTCTGAAGTGAAGCTTCAATTGTCGTATAAGATACGTTGTGCTCGAGTACTTGTGGCTAGCCAAACTGTGTTGATCTTATAAAGGAGTAATATAATTGCCAACTTATATTCGACGCATGAGATACAACACCGAATCTCTGCTATCATCAAGAGTCTCCTCGGTATCTAACTTTATCGGAAACTCGATACTCAAAGCCCGACGTTGCAGCCATGTTTGTAGATTTGTATATACTACAGGTTAAGTACACGTTCCTAGCCCATGTACAAACGGCTTCACCATGACCACAGCTGCCTCGTGCTGTTTGTCTGCTGTTCTATTACAGAAGTCGTACTAGAAACCCAAAAGATAAATCATGATGGTAATCACATATGCGAGGAATAAGGTGCTTTGGGATGTACAGTCGAATATGTACCTCCAACTATGCATGCAGGGCTTATTAGTTTAGCCAAATCTGGCGCGTGTTGTTGGACGCGGGTGCTTTTCCGACAGCCTCACGCGGGTTAGGCAGCGACATCGTTTTTGGATTTTCCAGAGACGGTGATGGCAATGAATTGGCAGCTCTTGAGAGAGTGAATAAAGCATCTGAGCTCTAAAAAACGATCTAGTTTCGCGGTATCTACTGCTGATGCTACTAGTACGTCATCACGATCCATCATATCAGGCCCTTCTTTTTGTCAATGCTATTTAAATCCTAATTTATTGTCGCGTTTGGGCTTTAGTTTGGCGTCTCTTGACCCATTGAAACCACTACCGCCATTTCCTGCACAATGTCTTCCAGAAAGACCAGTCAACAACCAACTAGTCGTGAAGACTTCGAGATCGCCATCATCTGCGCGCGTCCCCTCGAATTCGATGTCGTCTCGATGATGTTTGACGAATTTTGGGACGAGAATGAAGACCCGTATGGAAGAGCGATTGGTGATACAAACTTTTATACAACGGGACGCATAGCAAATTTCGATGTCGTCCTAGTCTTGCTCCCAAATATCGGAAAAGCGAGTGCTGCCGGAACTGCAGCCAATCTCCGATCAAGCTATCCAAACCTGAGCATCGTTATGCTGACTGGTATCTGTGGCGGCGTTCCGAATCCGGGATCAGAACAAGAGATTCTCCTGGGAGACGTCATCATTAGCAAATCAGTCGTACAATATGATCTTGTTAGACGATATCCTGATTGCTCAATCATGAGGGACACCATTGAAGAGGCTTTGGGAAAACCAGGCAAAAACGTTCAGTCCTTTGTCGCATTGCTTAACACTGTTTATTGGCGGGAACGTCTCGAGAAGCGTGCATCCGAACTGTTGAAGCGGATCCAGAATAACTCCAAGAATGCGAAGAAATATGAGTATCCGGGAGCAGAAAATGACAAGCTATTTATAGCAAGCTATCGTCATAAGCACTATAACACAACCGAATGCATCTGTAAAGATTGTAACTTCAAGTCGGACCCTGTATGCGAAGAATCAAGGAGCCTTGCTTGCGACAGCCTTGGGTGTAATAGCGCATTCGTTGTGTGGCGACAACGCCTCGAAGATAAACTGGACCTAGAGCGCCAAGGTAGAATAGAGGCTGCACAAGCTCCGTCGTTGTTCGTCGGTCGTGTAGGCTCTGGAGATAAAGTTCTGAAATCTGGCGAAGATCGTGACCGAATCTCCCGAGAACACGGGCTTATCGCCTTTGAAATGGAGGGTGCTGGAATCTGGGACGAGCTTCCTTGTATTATCATCAAAGGAGTTTGTGACTATGCAGACAGCCACAAAAATAAAGAATGGCAGCATTTCGCTGCGGCAGGCGCTGCAGCTGTTACAAGAGGACTGATTGAGAGATACATCAAGAGAGATGCTTTGCCAAAGAGCCAAGTGGGCCAATTCGCGAGTCTATTAGAAGACGAAGAAACAAAGAAGTGCCTCAGAGATCTTTGGAACGGCGATCCTCGAGAGGATAAGACTCGAATTGAGGACCAGAAGGGTGGTTTGCTTAGGGACGCGTACAAATGGATCCTCGAGGATCCTGACTTTCAGCGGTGGCAAAACGATCCCCAAAGTAAGCTATTGTGGATCAAAGGGGGCCCTGGCAAAGGAAAGACTATGCTTCTGTGCGGGATTATTAACGAATTGAGCAACTTCTCGCGTTATATATCCTACTTCTTCTGCCAAGAGACAGCAGATGAACTGCGTACGGCAACGTTCGTGCTGAGAGGACTTATCTGGTTCTTAGCTATTCAACAGCCGCGTCTCATTTCCCATGTTCGACAAAAATATGATCAAGGTGGTAGGGATGTCTTTGAGGGCCGGAATGCTTGGCAAACCCTATCAAAGATGTTGATGGATATGCTGAATGATGAAAGTCTGGAAAATACAGTCATTCTCATTGATGCTTTGGACGAATGTCAAGAAGATCTGCCACTTTTGATCGACTTTCTATCCAAAGTTTCCGCGTTTTCGCGCGTGAAATGGATTGTATCAAGCCGCAATAGGCAACTAATTGAAGATAAGCTGGGAAAAGATGATCAGAAGATCAGGCTGAGCCTCGAACTGAATGAAGACTCCATCAAAGTTGCTGTTCAAATATATATACACCATCAGATACAGCTGTTAGCACAGGCAAAGGGATATGACGAGGCCTTGCGAAATGAAGTCGAAAAATACCTAGTTTCAAATGCTGACATCACATACCTCTGGGTGGCTCTCGTTTGTCAAGAATTAGCGAAGCCTCATGTGCGCAAAAGACACACACTTGCGAAATTAAAGACTTATCCACCTGGACTAGACCCCTTATATAAGCGCATGTTGAAGGAAATCGAGGATGTGGAAGATGCCGTCATTTGTAGGCAAATACTCTCAATGGTGTTGATTGTGTATCGCCCGATTAGTATCGCTGAGTTGAAGTGTCATCTTCAAGCTTTGGAGTCGATGGATGATACGGAAATGGAGGAGATACTACAAAACTGTGGTTCCTTTTTGACAACCAGAAAGGGGATTGTCTATTTCATCCATCAATCAGCAAAAGATTTCTTACTGGACAAAGTTGACAGTCGTGCTCCTGCACCTGATTGTCCAAATCTACACTATCACATGTTCTTGAGTTCATTGCAGTCTATGTCTAGGGATTTGGCAAGAGATATCTATGGGTTAAAAAGACCTGGATGCACGATTGATGCTGTTCTTCCGCCCGACCCTGACCCGTTGGCCCCTATCCGCTACGCTTGCGTATATTGGGTTGAGCATTTAACCCATTCCGACATTTTCCAGGTTTCTGACCGATATTGGCAATTAGACGCACTGCGAGAGATTACAATTTTTATAAAAAAGGCCTTCTTATATTGGGCAGAGTCTCTAAGCTTACTGCGTGCGCTATCCAATGGTATTGAGGCGACACAAAATCTCCAAATGCTCGCAGTAAGATTTCCATGTAATTCAGTTGACTAGATTGCTAATGCCTTGTCAGGAGGCACAGGGAGATGTCGCTTTAAGCGAATTATGTCGAGATGCTCACAAATTCTTACTGTTTAACAGACGTGGCATAGAATTTACACCGTTACAAATATATATTTCAGCTCTGATTTTTAATCCGACAACCTCTGTAATTGGCAGCATCTTTGAATCTAAGGCTCTACACGGAGCTGTTGTTAGGCCAGCCTGCTCGACAAATAGGGCAGATCGGGATGAATCCCTCCTGTCGCTCGATGGCCATCAGCAAACAATCGAGTCTCTTGCATTCTCGCATGATTCGATTTTAATAGTAACGGGTTCGGCAGATAAGACTGTTCGAATATGGAAGGCGGCTACAGGCAAATGTCTTCACGTTCTTGAGGGTCATGCTCAGACAGTTGTGTCGGTGACTTTCTCACACAACTCTCTACTTGTGGCTTCGGGCTCCCTCGATAATACAATTAGATTGTGGCAAGTCGATACGGGGAATTGTTTGCGTGTAATTCCTGATTGTAATTTGCACGAGGCGTCGCATGTCCATTTCTCTCATGACTCAGAACTCATAGCGGCGAGCGCAAAAAATGCGTATGCGCATTCTGAAGTGTTATTGTGGTGCGTCAGATCCGGCGAGGCGAAGACAATACTAAGGATAAACTATGCGATCTTATGTTTCGCATTTTCATATTATCCGGGACTGTTAATAACTGCAAGCTGGGTTGGCAGTACTGTACTTATTTTCTCTTGGGATATCGAAACAGAGACATGTGTAGGACTCAAGACTATTATGCAACAAAGGCGTCATCAATTATTGATGGGTCTCTCGTTCGACTCAAAATATTTTATAATGGCATCTAGGGATATGCATCACGTCTTACACTTGGGCTCCCCGTATGAATATGAAGATTTTCGTGGGGTGGGAGGAGAAGAGCATAAAAAGTCTTGCTTTAGGAAAAACTTTGAACGGCTTGAAGAAGAGCTTGAAGAAGGGCCTTTAAAAGAGCTTTTAAAAGAAGTAACAGAGCTTGAAGAAATTATTGAAGTAGGACTTAATGAAGGGCTTGAAAGAGGGCCTAATGAAAAATTTAGAAGGCTTAAAAAGCTTACAAAAATGGTTGAGGAGAAGATCGAAACAGCACACCACCAAAGCATGCTTATCCCACGTCACCTCTGCGTTTCCAAAGATTTGAGATTTTCAGCAGTCGTGCGGGATGGTAGAATAACACTGCTGCGTCTCAGTACAGGACAAAATATTGGTCAGCGAATGTACTATGCAGGATGTGTACATACGGCCGCGTTCTCACATGACTCAAGATTTATTGCAGCAGCTTCCCATAGCAGTGTTGAGATTTGGAATACCGAAACTCTTCAGGATATGCCCATTGTCGGAGAAAATACCACTATCCATCGTTTGACTTCCCCAATGGACTCTCAGCTTGTTGTATCACTCTCAAATGAAAACGAACTAAAAATTTGGCGCACTGACACAGCAGAATGCATAAATGAGTGGAATCTTGATCAAAACGTAATATCTATCAATATTTCGCATGATTCGACGTTTCTCATTGCGGCTTTTATGGACAAAGTTGAGGTTTACTGTTTTCAAACGGGCAAATCAGTGTTTAGCATCACAATGGCAATCCCTACTGTGAATAAGAAGGCCATACCATACGCTATGTCTCCGGACTCTTCATTTTTGTTATTATTCAACGCAGTTACTTCCATTGCGAATATCTGGAGTATGGAAACGGGCTTATTTTTGTATACGTTAACAGATGTATTATATACTGGGTCTATGTTTTGGGACATGGAGGTCTTTTCCCACGACTCTATGACCTTAGCGTATATTGGAACTGAGGGGAAAGTCCAAATCCGATGTGCAAATTCTGGAGGGCGCATACGCGAGCTCGAGGGGAATGATTCTACATTCACTGTGCTCACATTTCCATCATCTGTTTCGAGTTTACTGGCTGCAGGCTCACTCGAGGGCAGTGTCAGAATTTGGAACGTAAATTCTGGAAACACAGTGGCACAGCTTGAAGGCGGTACTGGCAGCGTTACCGCACTAGCATTCTCTCCGGACTCAGCATTTATTGTGTCAAAAAATTCGCTTGAAACAATCCGACTTTGGTCAATCGATACGGAGACTTGTGTGGGGTTGATACAGTTTCCTGCAAAAATTGCACCACGCTTACAACTAACCTCGAGTCTAGAGATCATTACAGAGCTGGGTAGCATAAAAGTTGATCACACAAACGACCCAAATGGCGGGCTTCCGTGCTTACGACGTTCTGGTTATAGCATTAGCCACGATGGTTGTTGGATTATGCGAGACGAGGAGAATATCATGTGGTTGCCTCCGGATTTAAGAACGCGTTCAACCTTGGTATTAGGGGATATTGTGGTAATTGGGTGTCACTCCGGACAGGTCATGTTTCTCGACCTGTCTAAAATAACAATATGATCAACTGTTAGAGGAGAGAGTATCGATAAAGTAAAAGATCGAAAAGTGATGAAGCAAATCACTAATGGTAGACAAACTACTATTAGCTAGTGGGCGATTTCTGCATATATCAATACTAATAGAGCAAACGGCTTTCGGGAAAAAATAATGGCGTAGGCAGAGAAGAAGAAAAGAAAGAGTTTTCGATAAATCTTTTATATAATCTTACAAATATCATCAGTATCACCAGTATGTCTTATTATATCCATATACCAGCCTCCTGGCCTTAGCAGCCGCCCATAAGTACTCAAGTGTAGAAATAAAACTCTGATTCCCTAGAAATCTCTTCTAAAGACGCTGGATGAAGGACGAGCTCACTAATACCGAGAAGCCTAATTGCGGCTGCGTGAGACGTGATATCCTGGCTGTCTAGCCTTTGGTACATGCCAACTGAAAGGTCATTTCTAGTGTTCAGCCTTGCAATCTCTTGCCATGCTTGTAGGATACTCCGTTCAGCCGTTAGCTCCAGCTCCCACGTGCCACACCACACAATTGTGGCTTGACTGTTGGTAACCCGATATTTAAACGCAGAAGCATGATGCTTCGTCCCGTGCCAAATGTCAAGCAATTGAAGCTTGGGCATTCTTTGTATTAAGGTCGCAATATCTGTCAAGAAGGCTGCTATTTCTGGATAGTTGGATGTTTTGCTGAAAAGCTGGCACGTTAGTGAGAGCAATGTGAGGTTATCCCATATCCAAGTAGGCTCAACAGCCCTAAAGAATGGCACCGCATCAATAGAATAAGATCCCGAAACTTCTTGCAGACCAAGACTTCTGACAGCCAGCTCAGAGCTGGTACGATCACTTGGGGTTCGGATGATTTCTGGGGGCCACACATGGCCGGTTCCGTTAGTGTCTTCAAAATGGGCGAGATTAAAATCCTCATTAAAGTCTTCGAAGAATCTTAGTGTCTTCAATGACGGTGGAAGATGGGTTGAGATTATTTTCCGATGCTCTGTTATATTGAGATGAGGTTGTTAGCCCGAGCTATGGCACCATTGCCTCTGCCGATGGGACTTACTTGCTTCCCATAAATATTCACCAAATCGCATGAGCTGTCTCCATATTTCGTAAGTAAAATGACGGAGGTTAGGCAGGCTTTGGAGCATATTCTCAAAAGTTTCAGCCGCAATGTAACGTCGTGTTGTCCGGCGAAATACCAAGCCTGTGATAGCTCGGACGACTGGGCGCTGTAGGGGTTCATAGATCTTGCAGAGGCCCAATCCTCGTTTGTAAACCTCGGATATACTGGGACGCCTTTGTGGCCGACCATCTGACCATTCATGAAATAGATCGCTCAGACGCGACTCAGTCGGCCTCATGTCTTCCATCTCATTTTGGTTTGCGTCGAGATATTTATCGCCCTTGAAGGAATGTCCCACATCACTTGGAGAGTGGACGCTGAGTTCCAAGGTTATGCCGTCCATGTTGCTCTCCGGGATTGATTCCCATCTATTTAGAATGCTGAACACTTTGGCGATGGCATTTGATAAGCCCTTCATCTCACGCTGCTGCGAATGCTCATATCTGGGGTTGTCGCATGTTGAGCAGCGATATGGAGCCAGCTCGAAGCGAAGCCATATGTATCGGACAAACCCTCTCCGGCGATGGACTATAGACTCAAAGTCGTCGAGGCAATGCTGTGTCAGTGTCAGACGATGGTATATCCTCTGCTCGAAGAAGATTTGCCACTCTTTCGAGACTAAAGCATAGCAAGCCAGGCCGGATTTGCTGTTTGTGGATGCGGATCGCCCATGATTTTCGACAGTGTCAGCAGCTAGCAAGTCGAGAACCACCAACCTCACTTCTGTGGGCAATTGTATCCAACAAGCCATATTTCTGATATAATGGGCAGTATTGGAGCCTTAGAATGCGTGATATCCGTGTCTCGTACAGGATTATTTGGGTATGGTCTTTGTTGTTATGCAGAATGACGCTGTTTGCTGCATTTCGTATGCAGGAGAAAAAGAGTTTGCGAGAATATACGCATCATTTGGCTGGAATTTGCCATGCTCAAAAGCATGTAGACGGGGTAATTGGCGTAAGTTACACGAATTTACTTGTACCTGTCAATCAACATAGTCGTGGAGTAATACTGTATCGGCATTGAGAGAAATGCAAATGCAAACAAGCGAGGAAAGCCATAAGGGCAACCATCTACACACTAAAGCTATGCGGTAACCCACAGGGTTTCCAGGCTGGAAGCGTCCAGTACATCCATATGGATGCGCGTATAGAACTCTCTTGTGTCCTGCTTCTGTGTGTCTAGACACACGATGCCTCGTATTGCATTTGTGTCTCGTTGCAATGCTATTGCCTGCCAGTACTCATTGAGCAAAACTCCGCCTCCACAGGTTATTAATAGAGTTTGGTATTGAGCATCTTGAGTGACTAATCTCGTCATTTGTGGAGGCGGAGCCCATACGCCACGGAAATCATAGACGTGTAAACAAAGTACAAGTAAGCATTAAAAGAGCGCAGATCTTGAGCAAATATGCCCATCTACACATATACTGTCGGTACTGTAGCTCACGAGCTGCTCGCGTGAAAAGTGCCAATGCTGGAGGCAGCCGGTCTGTGGGACCGGACGGGTAAGGCTAGAGAGACGCACATATCCCGCGACTCGGGTCAGATTTGCATGCTGACGGCATGTTATGTCATGCACCCGCTGTTTTCACCTGTTTGTGCATACTTATAGGCCGGAGATTAGTACCCGCGTTTCGGAGAATGCAGTCCGTACATCTCTGCATAACTGGCATTGGAATTGCGTCCGTCTCACGGGGCAGCACGGGAGAATCCATGCCTTTCCATCCGCGACGACGGGGCGATGGCACAATCCGTCATGGCCATGGGGACAAAACCAGCTAAGACCAGAAAAGCTAAATTGGCGAACTAGGGACTGCAGAAAAAAAAAAAAACCAAAATGCTAAAGACTTGATTACGGATCCCTCCCTCGCAAGGAATAGGCAGAAATGCGTAGCCAAGAGGCGTGCGGCCCACCCGGACCTAGGGCTGTGTCTTTTGTCTCTCTTCGACTACATGACTCTAACTCTAAGCCAGCCAATAGACGATGGCTTTGGTTTCGTGCTAGTTACAACCCGGACTGCGATTAGTACATGTCTTGTCGGCGGCAGCATTGCCATTGGCGCGTACAGGTTCCCTAGCACAAAGTAGTTGTTCACAACGCCCGAGCACGGAGCAAATCTAGATTTCCAAAGTCCCTGCCCCTCCCATCTGCACGGTTCCCACTCCACACATTGCGAGCACCCCTCGTGATCATCATCACTTTCGGCATATAGGCTCTGTTCCGTCGAGACAAGCCCATTAGCACAGCAGCCTGTTGCGGGCCGCAAAGCTGACGAGCCGACAACCGGCATCACGGAGCCTTCCTTACACGGAACCACTGCGGCAAGTCCCAGGACAAGCCCATGGAGTTGCTACATAAGCGCCGTCGTCCTTCTTCCTCTTCGCTCCTCCGCGATCTCGCTCCCTCTCTCCCCAACAACCATTCTCATAGCCACCGTCCTGTAATTCCGTCAGCCATGGGTGGTATTTCAGCAGACACCTTTGCTTCCTCGCCTCCACGACCGACGACTCATCCGACCGGCACGCCGACACCCCCTCCCGAGCCCATGTCGGAGCCGTATCATGGATATTCGTTTCCACACGACAGGCTAAAGCGTCGCTTGACGCATGCGAACAAGACGCCTCTGGTTCTTGTGTCTTGCGGCAGCTTCTCACCCCCGACCTCATTACACATGTCCATGTTTTCTGTCGCCGAGAGTTATGCCGAGCGCACCGGCTTCGAACTCGTCGGCAGCTACATGAGCCCGTGCAGCGATACATACGGCAAAAGCTCGCTGGTCCCTGCTCACCATCGCATCAACATGTAAGTCCGCTGACCCCTCTCTGGAAGACAAAAGAATCTTGGCCTTACTAATCATGTTTGCTTCGCATCCTTGCAGGTGCCGTTTAGCCATTGAACAGACAAACAGCAACGCCATGATTGACGACTGGGAGACTTTGCGACGGGACGAGGCCGGACGCCCTGTTTACACACGCACTGCCGATGTCCTCAAGAGGCTCGACGAACAGCTGAACGATGTCCTTGGAGGCATCCAGACTGTCGATGGCACATTTGTAAGAGCAAGGGTTATGCTGCTTATTGGTGCCGATTTGGCCCTTACCATGAGCGATCCCAAAGTCTGGGCGCCCGCCGACATTGACGTGCTCCTGGGCTACTATGGCGCCTTTATTGTTGAGAGGCCCGCTCTCTGCGATATTCAGGATGCCATCCAGCCGTTGAAAAAGTACCATGACAACATCATGGTTGTCCCGTCTTTCAAGAACGACGTCTCTTCGACCAAGGCTCGTGCCCAGATCCGGAACGGCGAAGTCGCACACGACCTCCCTCGATTGGTCTATGATTACATCAAATTACACCATCTGTACCAGAGTGCACCCCCCAAGGATAGGCACCCTGTGGACAAGAGCGGCAAACCGGATCTCGAAATGGTCTCACCACGGTTGCCTGTCGCATCGCACAGGTGACATTGGCCATACTCTGGGAAGCATCTCGCCATGATGCGCAGCAAACCGGCGTTTTAAGAAGGGATGCTCATTCACGCCTCTTGCTGATCAACTCCACCCGTACAGGCCTTGTACCACTTTCATCAGCGCCAGTCCTTCTTCTACCGCAAAAGATGAACGATGAACGATGATAGATGCTAGATTTACAGTGTCTTTTTTTTTTTTTTTTCCTTTTTTTTCTGGGTAAAGGAGTTTCGGGGGGTTTTTTTTTTCTATTACATTTTGATATCACGCGAGCATTTTATGAGCTATGCTATTGCTCTGCTATGTATCTGGTGCCGCAAGCCTCTATCATCAAGGGGACTGGCAACATCCTCAGCATCATTAGCCGGGATGAGGATGTCTTTTATAAAGACTGTTTAACGGAACCAAGACTGGGCTCAGATAATGTAGTTGATGGAACTGGGCTTGAGTAGACACTTTGAGATGATTACAGTTAGCAAGACTGCCACAGAGGAGTTCACGCGACAGGGTTGATCACTAGACAGATTTTCTGACACAATCTCTGGGAAAACAGCGATAAACGGACAAGGGGGGACGCTACTGTGATAGAGTTTCAGGCTTGATGAGATTCTGGGAAGGATATTTCATGATTTTGGAAGGCTTGTGATTTTTTTTTAACGATGACACTGGTTTATGTCGGGTGTTGAGTATCCAGCATGCTCTTCATCCATGTACTTAGTGCATACCTACGCGCACTCTCATTTCATAAGCCCCGGATAAGCGGAAAGCTCCGGATGAGCGGACAGTCGAAGCAGCCTGTTTCGATTCTTTCAGTCTTTTTCCTTTTCTCCTCTTCTTTCGCTTGCCAAGAATTCTGAAACCCGTGAAACGCTGAATTACCTAAAATGTGGCCGGGTGAGCGATCCAGAACGCAATATGTTTGGTACCTATGCTGCAGTTTCAGGATTTCGTATTTGTGATGGATCGGATATTTTTCGGCCTTTCGGTGTCTCGAGACAAAACATTTATGGTAGCCAAGAGGGAGGGTTGGGACCAAGCGATATCGCATTGCCCTATTGGATTGGAGATTACGGAGCAAACACTACATATTTTCAACGAGTGCGGAGTATTAGGGTTAGGAATGACTCTTGGTAGCAACTATGCGTATGAATATGCTGTCCGGTTTCCTTGAAGTGTTATCGAAGCAGTGTACTTTGTCCTACTGACGCATTCTGCGACTATGATTGGCTGTAGGCAAGTAGATAGAATGACGTAGGGCCCTATAAATGTGCTTGCCAACTTCTGACTACTACGCGTTCAGCTTGACATGGCAATTTTTTTTTTTTAAATATATATATATATATATATATAATGATGCTAGAAAGGCCAAATACTTGGCTCATGCTGTAGTATGTAACAAAACAACTGCTATCTGTAAGTCTACCGGAGAGCAGTTGGCTATCTTATAAGCGAGTATCTTCAAAATGGAAGATGGATATCGACGTATAGTAGCATTTTGAACTTAAAGGTAGGTATTTCTAAAAACTGAGGTCGTATTGTGGAGCCAGATAAAACCATGTGAACCATTATATAACCTTACGACTGCCAAACTACAACCCCAAATTAAGGTATCGATATCATAAAAACATCCATTATATCATTCCCAATAACACCTTTTCTCCCTACAGACAAGACATGAAACCGGTTTATTAGCACAGCCAATGATCTACATATAATTCAGCCCATTCATCATGTTCCCATATGTTAGGGGATGGACAACAGTCACACGTGTACGAAGTAGCGATAAAATGCTGCCCGGCCATCTCAACTCTGTTCGGTAAATCAGATTCTCGTAAAAATTGAAAACTTTAGCGCCATGGACATCTGCGGCTCTCTTCCAGACGGATATCACATCGGGAGGAAACTTCCACATCCAGGTGCTTTCCCAGTATATCATGCTGCCTTCATTGTCATGAATATATGTGAAAATACCCCCATTTCTTTTCTCTGCATAATACAGTTCCATGATCTCCAATTTGGGCATATGCCGCGCGGCTCGGGCGGCTGCTAATAGTAGAGGCGGGATTTTGTCCAAGGAGTTTGGTGCAATGACAGTGGAAGTCAACACCAGCGAGGTGAGATTAAGCCATCCAAGCTTCCAATGGGGCCGACTGATCTGTGGGGTCCAAAAGTCGGAGAAGAAATGTACGGCGTCGATGATGAAAGATATTGCAAGCGCCTCTGGCTCCTGGTCTTGGCTGAGGTCTGCTACTAGTCGACCCAGCACGGCGCGATCTACACGCCGGGGGAACCGTTTTGTAGGATCATAAAGAACAGGATCATCTTTAAATAGTTGCAGACGTCTAATTGACGGTGGCAGATGAGTTATGATATCATGCACAATGTCGAAGTTTCTGGCAAAGCTTCCCCCAAGTTGATCGGAGATGGCACATGGCTCCCAAGTTAAAAATTCAAGATTGGGAAGCGCCTGGACCAAATCCTTCATATACGCTGAGAAGAAACTGCTATGCATTTGTCGACGCACAGTGAGGTCTGTTATCAAATCCACCAAGGGAAATGGGGTTGCCGGTACGGGGCCACAATCTCGGGGTATGTAGCACTCCTCGAGATCCCTCTGCCGTCGCTCCTCATTCGTGAGTATACGCATCCTGCTGGGCGTCTTTTCGTAAATGGCATTTAGTTCTTCACTATCCACCGTAAGGTCTATGTCTTTGAGTTCATCGGGCACGGTGTCTTTCATGGAATGGTCAGGGTCGGCAGTTGAGAATGCTGTCAGTTCCAAGGTGATACCTGGTTGGCCCCCATCTATGACTTTCCACTCCGAGAGTATCTGAAATAGTTGAAGAATTGCTGTGGCAAAGCGGTGGTGATCTACTTGATGTCGGAATTTCACTGGCATTTATCCAGGCTGGATAGATCTCTCAAATCGGAACCATATATGTTGAATGAATGGTTGTCGATGCTCATTAATGATGGCCTCAAAGTCATCGAGGCGCTTTAACGATAGTGTAAGTCGCTGGAATACATATGGCTCAAAGAACGCATACCACTCTTTGCTGACTGAGGCGTACGGAGCTGCTTTCCCTTCCAGTAACGAATCTGCAACGATTTCCAGAATCATGTCCCTCAATTCTAGAGGCAGAGTTCCCCAGCAGCTATGTGAGGATGGCCGTCGTACCGGCGGCTGTTTGAGATTTCGACCTCGAACTTTATTTCCGCGTCCCATCGTCGCGTTGGATAGAGACAGGATCAACACTTACGGCGATCAACGGCTCGTTGGGAAATTAACACTATTGAAGTTACAATAAGCGGTTTCCCGTGTCTGAGCCAGATATTCATGACAGTATTGATAGAGCAGTGAAATTGGCGGAGCCAAATGAAGGCAGAAACGCTGCATGTCCCACATAAGGCGGCGTGAATTTGTTGGGCGCCATCCTGCCCTCGTGAATCACACGTGACTGATCATTTCGTTAATTGACGTCAAGACTTGAAAGAGAGAATATCCACGAGTACTTGTTATCAGAAGTAAGTATCGCTAGGTACCTTAGGTATGCTTTACTTGGATACATGAATCAATCAAGAGGCGTAATACACCTGTATCCGTAGCGCTCAATAGCTGCCCCATGCCTTCACCCTGGCGTAGGTACCTGCCTAGTACCCAATGCGAGAACTTCCAGAATAAATTTACTGGTGTAGTACAAGATTCTGTATAATCATTTTCCGTTGCTAGTCTATCACTACCACCATCATTCTGGGCCTATATCGGCCTAATCACGCCAACAGTTGAGTGTTGAGATAGCTGGCTAGATCTGCATATTAATATAATTCGATAATTCCTCGCATCAAATTTCATCCCTCTTGAGAGAGCCAGCTTCAAAGCGAATCCCATCGCACCTTTGTATAGAGCACGGTTGTACGGAGCAGAGGAAGCCAGAATATGCGTTTGTATGTGTATCTAATAACGCGCTCCAATACACAGCTCTTCTTGGTTGTTTTAGTTTGTTCAGGACCAAAATCAATGCTGTTGACTAGACCTCAGCGCCCATGCGGTAGGCACCTTGATAAGCAGTGGATTGGGTGAAGGCGCCTGCATCATGTACCTTGCACCAGTATGTGCGGGCATTGAGATACCTCCGCTGGATTCAATTGATCTCTACCTTTTATTTGCACAATTTGAACATTACATGATATTACTAGATATCTGAAGTGGGATATAGCGCTGGTGAGGGGCGTTGAAAGTCATTTTTAGTGAGCTTTTAGTGGCCAACAGGAATTTTAGGGTTCCATGCATGGTTCTACGGAGTAGGCAAATATGTACTTGTTAAAAGTGTAGTTGATAGTTGAACTCGCTGAGATACATGGACCAAGTATAAGCGCCAGTGATGATGCATAAATACGAGTTATTCGTAACAGCTTTAATAGTTAGGATAGTAGGCTATCAGTTAATCTGAGCTAGCGAGCAATTTAAATGGTAACAAATGTATTCCCGGATAGTCATAAGCACATGGGCTCATATAATATTTGTTTGTTGCTTCCAATTTCAGTCTATTCGGGTGTTACATCATGACGTCGAATCTCTTCTTCTGTATTTGGGATGAAAGACCTAAATTAATTTAAGTTGCCCTGGGAGGTCACAAATGTCCCCATATTCACACTTTACTGGCGGAAATCGTCTTGGGACAGAATGGAGCACTCTTTAATACCCATCAATGATGAATGCTCTCAGTAGGCCTAGCACTTCTATCAAGTACTCAAAGAGTTGAGTTTGGCTGAGAAGCTTGCCCAAATGGCCTCATTGAGCCAGATGATAATAATATGTGAAGCGATTAATCACTCAACTCCTCGGCTTGTTTTGAAGAGCTGAACTACTCAACTAGTTGCAATCATTGGCCTTTCCAATGGTGGCATTGCAGCTGGCGCCCCCATCAAGGAAGGGCTATCACTGCCTCCTATCACTGAAGCATCCTCATCTCAACATCTAGAAAGTAGAGCCCAGAATATGACTATTATTAGAGTCTGGTGGCACATGCGGTGAATTGTATGCCCAGTTCTCTGACTAGAGTTTGAAGTCATTCGTATCGATAATTTATAATTGAGGATATATGGCAATGATTACAACGGAGATGTCCTCAAATGGAATGAAGCAGTAAACGAATGAACTATGTATTTCTTCCTAGTATGATGTTTTAATTTAACATTAGCGATTTCATTCAAGTCAGCTGGTAATCCTGGTTCATCAATAGAACTGAAAAGAAGAGAGAGCCCCCTTGCTGAGTTCATATAAAGGAATGGGGGCAATTCTAGGAGCGATTGGAAGATCTACTGCCTGATAGCGAGGATACGAATTAAGTTGGCGATCCGAAATGAATGGCTTCGCTGATGGTGCCATGCCTGCTCAACTTCTCTTCTACGCTGCCAAGTGATAGCAGTTTCCCTACCTGCATAACGAGTACAAAATGCATCGTGCGTTGGATACAAATGCTTACAAGTTATCCTTTCATTTGGGGGCCTTGTATCAAGTCGACCAGTAAATAGCTATTGCGCAATGCATTAGCTGCCGGTCTCGCCTTAGTATCATTTGTTTAACACCTCATTTGAGATTTCACGACCTCTCAGATGTATCACATCCTTGCAAATTCGCAATGAATCATGAGGTCTAACTACGCATAACGTTCCTCTGAAGGGACAAAGGTTGATTATGCCACCTAGGAATGGCTTCATATCTTCTGTGCTCTATTAAATTTACCACCATCGAAAATAATTTGGGTTCCCCTTTTAAGTTTTGCAGACTGAGATGCATGGGCAAAACCGAGTGAACTAGTATCGCACACACACACAACCTGATCAATAGTGAAGCCGTGTGGACAAGCTCTGGCTCCTAAACTATCTAATCATAACTGTACATCTGCAATTGAGGAGTGTATTGGGTATCCGGCTGGGTAAGGTATTAGCGAGTATTGCAAAATATAAAGAAGGTTACCACATAGCTATGATTACTCGAGCAAGTGGCTGGATTATTCTGTATCCTTCATTACCTGCTCTGGTAGTACGAGAGTGTGTAGATAGAAAATTGAGCAAGCTATTCTACTTCAAATGTAGTCTTAAATAATGCTACGATATCTGTCCTATAGTCATAGAATTATAGCTACTAGCATATGTCTCCTGGTGTGTCCAACTCACTGAAACAAGAATATGAGACTACCATAGCATGAAAGAGGTTGGGAACTTTGTTCTCTTCAGAATTATAGGGGTGATTCCAAATCTGCGTCATGATTGATACAAGGTCCACTAGACTAAATATAATATATAATAGAGGCTAAATGTTTTTTTTCTTTTACTTAGCACTCTGCCCTGGTTCACACGTGCTGATCCTTCGGGGTTGCATTTTCTTGAAGGATTCATATGCAGGAGCCAGGGTCATCGCCGCTATTGAATTCCCTGGCTCCTTATCTGACATGCATTTATTATACGCAGCATGTAAGTCAGCCCTTGTGCTAGTCAAGCTGATATTATTCCGTATTCTACAAGTACGTATCTCAATTCAGAAGAGTGCTAGCGCTAGTAAAGTATCACTGAGCGTTGGGCATCCATCTCCAGCTGCTTGTCTCTGTCTTAGTTGATACGTAGGCAGGTTTCCTCTACATCGCTTGAATCAGCGCTAGGGGCTTTCATAAGGCATTATAATCTCCGGCGGATGTCACCATCCCGTCCTTTACTACAAGACTTAATCTGGCTGATTGTTGGACTCGGAGGCCCTAAAACATACGCAAGGCAAATATTGAACTTTTGGTGAAGGACCTCTTGAAAGGTGCCTAGAGGCGACAAATAGGTTATTGACCTGCTTCCGAGGTTCTTCTTCTGTTCTTGGCTGTCCGAAACCTGCAGAGTATACATAAATTCGTTTGCTCTTTTGTCCGGCGCGCAATGAAGCAATGGCAAGGTTATCTTTATTTTCTATGGCGTTATTTTCTATGGCGTCAAGTCATATTAGGCACTGGGATACAGCTCAACAAGCGCCATGCAAATACTTTAGCCCGTCTTTCCACGCTTCGATCTCTCAAAGATGAAGACCACAAGGAAATTCAGCACAACACGCGTATCTACGTCAATCAGAGTACTAATAAAGAGAACGAGAATGACGAGGAAAGCGATGATGTTTGGGGGTTCAAGGATACTGCCTATCACGCCAATGTTGATGGTACAGTAGAGGTGACGGGCTCTCGCTATCTTCTGAGTGGTTGCAAGTTGCCATCACTGCTGCCATGGGCTAGTGATGTGCTTGGAGTTGATGTGCCCCGGCAACCGATGATTGAGTGCTTGAAGGTTTCGATTCCCGAACCGCAACATAATAATGACGAGTTCCTTGACCACATCTGACAAGTGGCACTTCTTCGGGATGATCAGATTAGTAGCGACGCAAAAGATCGGAGAAGACATGGGCACGGTCATAGTCAAGAAGAGATGTATACCATCAAGCACGGGTCGGGGCTTTCCCGGCTACCCGACCTCGTTGTCTACCCCGAAGCGGAGTCTCAAGTGGTCAATATCGTCGAAGGAGCTCGCCTCAAGGGCGTCTGTCTCATCCCCTACGGGGGAGGAACGAACGTCAGCGCCGCGCTGAGATGTCCGTCCAATGAAGATGGAGAACATCGTATGATTGTCTCAGTTGATACCAGAAGAATGAATAAGATAATCTGGGTTGACCCAGTCAACAGGCTGGCGCAGATAGAGGCGGGGGCGGTCGGAGGCAATATTATGGATGCTCTGGCAGAGCAAGGATTCACCATGGGACACGAACCGGATAGCTGCCGAGTTCTCAACGCTGGGTGGCGGGATCGCTACGAATGCTAGCGGTATGAAGAAAAACCGATATGGAAATATTGAGGATATCGTGCTTGATATGCGCGTCGTCATGCCTACCGGAGCTGTCATGACCAAGGGGAGCAGTAGCATCCATCCACGAGAATCCACAGGAAGCAATCCTTTGCGATATACCTTTGGATCAGAAGGTACACTAGGCGTCATCGTATCAGCTGTTGTTAAGCTGTATCCTCTCCCCGAAGCCACAGAATATGCAGCCGTGCTGTTTCCCACATGGGAGCATGGAGTGCAGTTCATGTACGAGCTCCGAGCGTCCAACTGCCAGCCAGCGAGCGTCCGCCTGGTAGACAATGAGCAGTTTCGTATGAGTCAAGCACTCAAGCCAGCTCCACCATCTGGCTTAATGAACATTGCCTTTGCTGGCCTCAAACGCAAGCTTGAGCACTTGTATATCCTCAATATTAAAGGATTCGACCCGCATGAGATGGTAGTTTGTACCATGGTATTTGAAGGCACCAAATCGGAAACCCGTATCCAACAGCACTCGGTCAAATGCCTGATTGGTAAGCACGGTGGTGTCGACGCCGGCGCTGAGAATGGCAGACGGGGCTACCAGATGACATATAACATCGCCTACATTCGCGATTTCGCCATGGAACACTATATACTTGCAGAGTCGTTCGAAACAAGTGTCGCTTGGTCACAAGTCTTGGACCTCTGTGACCGCGTCAAGTCCCGCCTGCGTCGAGAGCACGAAGAGAGACGCCTTCCTGGGAAGCCTCTGGTGACCTGTCGGGTGACGCAATTGTATGAGACGGGTGCGGCGCTATATTTCTACTTTGCATATTACTTTGAGGGTGTTAGTGAGCCGGAAAAGGTATATGCGGAGATGGAAGAGGCGGCAAGGGAAGAAGTTCTGCTCGCAGGAGGCTCACTTTCGCATCACCACGGCGTAGGGAAATTAAGGAACAAGTTTCTGGGGAGTGCATGGTCGGATGCTGCTTTGGAATGGCGAAACGATGTAAAGCGGGCTTTAGACCCGAGCAATGTATTTGGATGTGGGAATCTAACGAAGCCAAGTCTTGCCTACAATTAATCATCTATTTATCTAGCAAAACAATCTCTACCAAACATTTCATCCACCGATACTGGAAGAATCAGTAAGCAAAATTTGACTACATATCTGCGTTCGCCTGGGGGTGGAGTTTACCATGGGTGTCCCCGGTAATTCCACTCCCGGGACCTGCGTCACTAATGGCAAGTGCTCTGAGAGTATCTGATCCCAGCTCTTTCGTAGCTGTTGATGAAGAGGAACTGCGCTCCTTACTGCGGAGAGGACTCTTTCAAGGTCCTCGAAGAAGCCAATTGCGGTGAATGGACGATTCCCCCAACCTGTTGTGATGCAGTAGTAACAGTCATATGGGCATTTATGATGTATATGATGATGCTGTCGCGACAAAAGCATGCCATCGTCTTGCAAACACCTCACCAATAGAGGGACTCTCCATATGAGCCCAGCAGTAGAATTGATTTGTATATGCCCAGCGGAGTGCAAAGGACAGCCAGAAAATGGCTACCGTCAGGGCTGATGCGCTTTCTGGGCATGCGATGGTGGTGATGCTGACCACAGCAGTGGGATGCTTACGATAAAGTCGTTGCCGTTGAGCTCTAAAAAGTCGTGCCTCATGATGGGTCGGGGATCGACATGATGGTGCCGAAAAGGTCGGATGAAGGCGGCGCCGGCGCCGGGCTATGTTCCGTTGCTCCAGTTGTCCAATGAACGATTCTCGATACACATCTGCGACTATGATACCGAGAAAGAGGGCGATGGATACATCGAAGAGGGTTATCAGGCTGCCTTTGTGGGCTATGAAGCGGCCATACATCCTCTTTGTGGTGACTGCTGCATAACTGAAAAACAGAATCACGCCGCAAAACTCCATTAGCGCGAGAGCTGGCATGCGACCGGTGACCTAGTGTTCTGCCTTTTTGCCTATAGAGAAGTGAAAACACACTGCTGTTGGCGGGATGTCTGGAAGATTGTAAGGTATCCCTCTTGGATGAAGGCTTATGCTTACATCTTCGGGATCGAGATTCTCGGCATCCATATCCCGTCGCGAAGGAGAATTTTGATAAGTAGCGAAACGCGTAATTCTTCATAATTACAATGAACTTCAAATTGACAGCCCCCAACCGTATATACGAAGTAGATCTATATTTAATCCGTAGCAGTATCAACCTAGACCATGCTCCGAGCCGACTCATAAGTCCGCTCAGCTTCATGCCGTGGGCATTGCCACATGTCAGCAGGATATCTTGCGGGGTGGAGGCTGGGGTAGTAGACACTATCAGCCTCTAATGCAGCATCAAGCGAACTTTTTGAACAGGGACGCCCACTTGGGTGATACATATGCAGTACGTACAGGGGAGCCATATCATAGATCTTCGAGTTGGCGAGGGGGAGGTCGGGCAAAGGATCAGAAAGACACATATTTGGTATTCTATGAGGGATCCATATGATAAATGATTTAAATACATTAAGCTTACGGAGTACATCGCGCCAAGCATGTTAATCTCTTTGTGTTTTGGTCTGTATCAATTCAAGAATAGAAGGTTGTCGCGTGTTTCTTCTCACCTTCTACTGGCCGAGCTATCTTGCACCTCTTTGCCTTCAAATTGTATAGTACATATCAATCCGCAATGGATTCCATCATTGCATTGGACACTCCAGCTCCATATCCCGCTAAAGATTTGCGGTTTCGCATAGTGATCCTGTGTCTTGGTATCTGTTGTTTCGTCTCGTCCCTCGATATTATCATTCTCTCTTCTACCCTACCAGCCATTGCGGCCAGTCTCCAGGCCACAACGACGGATGCATACTGGTGTAGCTCTGGCTTCCTCTTCGCCCAAAGCGTGGTGCAGCTGATCTACGCTGTCGTTGCACAAGCCCTCAATCGCCGAACATGCATGCTGGCTGCGCTGGTCTTTTTCAGCTTTGCAAGCATTTTATGTGCTACGGCCCGTAATATACAGTGGCTAATCGCGGCGCGGACGGTGAGCTGGAACTTTCGCCTCCTTTTACTAGGGGTATGAGAATTGGGGAGATGTCTTCTCACTTTGTGAAGATACAAGGGGTCGGCACTGGCGGCATCAACGCTCTTGTCCAGTTGATCATTACGGATATAGCCCCCTTTGCAGAAAGACCTAAATATGCGGGGTTTGTAACTCTCTTTACAGCAGCCGGCTTGGTATCTGGTGGTCTCTGCGGTGCCGCCATAGTACAAAACACATCATGGCCATTGTGAGTCTTGCAGGCATCCTTTTCGGCAGACTCGTGACTAAAATGAGTGCACAGAATCTTCTGGATCAACTTGCCATTATGTGTTCCTGCAATGGGAGGCTTTATTTGGTGTCTTGATACTCCTCCCAGACGAACAACGGCTTGGACGGCCATCAAGAAGACAGACTGGGGAGGTGGCATTATAGTAACCGGATCTTTGGCTGGGATCCTTTTCGCCCTCAATAGTGGAAACGCCGTATATCCTTGGACATCTGGTAGGATCCTGTCTCCATTGGTATGTGGCTGCGTTGGGCTACTCGTATTCGTAGCGTACGAAAAGTTCATTGCCAAATCAAGCGCTATCCTCCCAGGGCGGCTCTTTTCCAACCTCACAGCCGTGTCTGCTTACATCATGGCGTTCATTCATACAATCATCCTCTGGACAGGAATGTACTATTTCTTTCTATATGTGAGCTACGCATCCATCTTCCTACCAAAACTTTGGCTGGTCCCCAGTGTTGTGTAGACTGATTATTTGCTTCTTGCATTTTTAGCTTACCTTTTGTTCACATACATACCTGGGTGCCGCAGCCCTTATGCTCCCCGCTACCCTTACGTTTCCGCCTTCTGCTGCTATCACTGGCCACATCCTTGGCCGTACACTCAAGTATCAGCCACTGAACATAATTGGTTTCGCTTGTCTCGCGGGAGGTATGAGTGGCTTAACTACATTAAAGGAATCTTCCTCAATTGGTCTCCAAATTAGCCTCCTGCTCATCATGGGAACTGGCCTCGGTATCCCATTCATCAGCAAAGTGTTCATGGCTCAAATGGCAGTTGCCGAAAACGACCAGTATATGGCCACAGCCATTGTATCGACTGTCACAAGCGTCGGACAATGCTTTGGAGTTGCAATAGCAAGTACCGCATTTCAGGACAGATGGGATGCCCTCCTCAAGAAAGAGTTGAAGAAGTCCGTGCTTTCACTCGTGATCAAGGGAAGTGATGCGGAGAGGAGCGCCGGATTAATTCCCACCCTGGATAAAGCGACGGCAGGCATCTATCAACACATCGCTATGCAAAGCTTTCAGGTAGTTTGGATTGCAATGGTTTCTCTGGCGGGCAGCGCTCTTGTTCTATCTATTCTCATTAAAGATGTGAAGAAGCCGATAGAGGCTGCCCCCACAGAATCAAGCATAGAAGTCGTAATTGCAGATGAAGAGAAAGTATGAATAGTTCTATATTACAAAAATCAAGTGATTGTAATACATACATCTCTAGCTATCAATCTCGTTATATAGCTCTGTTTAGTCACGTTGTTCGATGCGTAACACCACTTGTTGGAATCATTGAATGCCGCGGGAGGCTCATCATACACGAGAGCCTTGGCCAGGTAGATGGAGCCGAGGAGATGCGGCCAGGTGTTGAAAGTCCCATTATGGAAATCTATGTCTCTCTCTTTTTTAGAGCAGGAAAGGGCTATGATTTTAGCACTTTGTCTGTAATTGGGGGTGTTAGAGAGCGGCGAACCCGGAGTTGACTGCTTTAATTGGTCGTTTATTGGAAAGAGGGAGGTGCGAATCGGCCATGGTATAAAGCCACTATCCAATAAAGGCATACAATGATTCCGTAAACACAGCTATATTTGGAATATCGTGGAATTACTTGCCATACCTACATATTGGCGAAGATGTATTCAGAATATAATCCCGTATCCATTTGCCGAGCTGTTAGTATCTCTTCTACCTTAATCATTTAACTCTTTAGACGCAGTACACTGGTGATACAATGGAATACAAAGGCACAGCGGGGTGGCGTGCAGGGTTTGATTTGACTGGGTAATTGGCCCAAGCGTGGAGTCGTAACCTTGATTTTATAAACCCTGCAAGCATGCCACTACTGCATACCAGTAAGCTCTCGGAAGTTATAATTCCTGAAGTGCGTGTACAGTGTAGATTGATGCAATAATTCAGTGCTGTCTTAGCTCAATCGTCCACATTTAGGGCTGACATGATGTGGGATGCATCCCTCCATGATACTAGCGGTCCCTCCCACTTGTTCCCTGCTGTGTCGTAAGCTTGGTTGGGCAACAACTGACCACCCTCATGATGCTTATTTGCTAGGAGCGGCCCGTATTTAGGCCAATCTATTTCAACTATCCACTGGGAACTCCTTGAGGAAGCTGTGGCGAACCAGGCAACAACCTCATTGCTAAAGATCCTGAGTTTCCTCCCATAAGCCCTTTGCTCTATTGGACCTAAATCCTGAAACAGACGTGTATGCGCTATTGCAACAGGTTGTGGGCGAATTGAAGGCAAATACCATTTTAACGACATACCATCTCGGGTCGTTTGTATGCAATCACAGAAAGGACTGCCACTGCTCCCCTCCATGCAATATCGCTAGTGCGATTAGGCAGGCTGATGCTGTGCAGTGGCTACGAGAACAACTCGAAGAGAGAGGCGCAACAGTTCTCGATGGCGCGCTTTCGGTAGATGAGCGACATCCTGTATCTCCAATTCTCGAATCTAGCCTCATGAATCAATGGATCCATTTCTTTCATCATGAAGCAACGGATGCGCCCCAACATGCTGCTGTAGTTGAATACCGAGTCACAGAGCAGTTCAGCCATCGTCAAGTTGCTGACCATGAGCATTTCGGCCCGGTGTTGTGGAAGGAAGGAAGCCAATCGGGCGTTGACATGAATTCTTTGAGAAATATTTATTCTCCACTTTCTTGCAGGTAGTTGTGTCTTTATAGAGAGTTATTTGGTGCAGAGTCGAATAGATGCATAGAATCTTGGTCAGGATTGACAGATAAAATTGCCCTCCACGCCTATGGATCTATCCCCTAGGGGTATGGGAACACTGTTGTATGCTAGCAAGTATTCTGCCGTACGTAAATCTTTGCACTTCATTCGCGGGTCCCTACGTTTCAAGCAAAGGATTCGTTTTAGGCATTAGATGTAAGATGGGCAATTAGTTCCACTATGAATAGGGACCTAATCAGGTACCACCGCAAATCTTGTTCTGTGCAGGTATCAGACAGAGATGGCTCAAATCTTCGCTCGCATAACCAGAAACTTATTTGAATCACTATTAGTCATAATGTTCTCACCAAAAGCAACTGATTTTATATATCTACAACACCATTATAATGTAAACCTATTTTTAATTCGACCTTATCTTTGAGCTCCAAAGTTCCAAATAGCGGCACCTCTATTGAAGGGAACACTCGTCACGGTCACAGGCACTTCCTCAGGTATTGGCCGTGCAACGGCAGAACTTCTAGGTCACATGGTGTCTTGCTTTCTCTTTGTGATATTAATGAAGCTGAATTAGAAGCACATAAATCAGAGCTCAAAAAGGTCAATTCAGAAATATTCACATGTGTTGTGAATGTCCGATCGTCAGAGGACTGTGTAAAGTGGATGACTGATACTGCAGCTTACTTTACGCAACCCGTCTGGGAAGCTGCCAACATTGCAGGCACAACTGGGCCAAGCATTTTTCAAGAACGTGGATCTATCCAAAATCTATCCGATGACGAGTTTCACGATCTTATGAACATTAGCCTCACTGGTGTATTTAACTGCGTGCGTGCCCAGCTGCTGTATATGCAGATTGGCTAGAATGGGCGAAACGACAGTTCAATCGTCAATATGGCAAGCCTTGCTGGCATTAAGGGTGTTCCTTTAGGTGGACCATACACAGCAGCAAATATGGCATCA
The DNA here is from genome assembly GCA_003012085.1 of Trichoderma brevicompactum. Lineage (NCBI taxonomy): Eukaryota > Fungi > Ascomycota > Sordariomycetes > Hypocreales > Hypocreaceae > Trichoderma > Trichoderma brevicompactum. The sequence goes on from PXNZ01000056.1 coordinate 28,207, forward strand.
TCGGTCTAACACGTACCTTGGCAAGAGAAGAGGGTAAAAAGAGCTATCAGGGTCAACGCTAGTGCGCCGTAAGTGATTATAACTTTCGCCGACACTATTTAATGAATATAGTTGAAGCCGACTACTGCTTTAAGGGGAGCCGTCACTACTCCTCAAGCTGCCAGAGTTATGCCGGCTGCACGGGACATGAGTTCTTGGTGTCCCGATGCAGCACTTGGCAGAATGGGTGATGCCGCAGAAGTAGCTGAGACGATTGCTTTTCTTCTCAGTTCAGCCTGTAGCTATGTAAATGGAACGTTAATTACTGTTGATGGTGGAATTACATCTTGAAGGCTATTTGAAATGGGAGACATCTAAGAATTGAGGTCAGGTACTTTGTCTAGTCTTCCATCCCTGTCCCTACGAGCGAAGATTCTTTCGTTTATCTTGAAAAAAAGAAAGAAAGAAAGAAATTAGTCTGTGATTCCAAGCTAAAGACATCTTCTTTATTCTAACAAGATTCCAATATGGGCTACGCTCTGGTAACTTAGCTGGTTGGTCTCTTACAAAACCGGTTCCACAAGATAGTTAAATACCACTGCGAATGCGATAGCCCGCCCAATCCTCTGCCGTATTGGCCTTAGGTTCGATGGCCCGCCACAATATTACTCCACTATTCATAAACACCACATGTGGTGGATTAGTGAACACGCGGTGCATGTGAAACATTAGCAAGAACGCTAAAAGATATCTCCACTCAATAGTAATACTAATTGCTTATGACAACTAGAATGAAGGTTAGTTGAGGTGATACCATGATCTCTCGTATACGGAGTAAGGAGAACCCCTTAAATGTCTTGATACTGGAAAAAACGAATTGGTCTATAATAACTAGTTTTGACCATACGTAGAAACATTGTTTATACTCTGTGATTTTATGTTAATTTCTGCACATTGGTTGGCAGCCTGTGAGAGTTGGAGGAAAAGGGGCGCAAGATATTTCTGTGCAATTGGTGGATTTGCTTCTCAGTTTATTTTCTCACGCTCGGATACAGCGGTGCCTTGGCAAGCTTAGCAAGCATACGCAAAGCCCAATAGCTTGAAAATAAATATATCTCGTTCATTATGCTTCCTATTACACGTACGATTCATCTTGGCAAACCCCCCAAATCTAACCCTCTTACTAGGTCAAGTCTTCTATACTCTTCATATAGACAGAGAGTTGCCTGGTAGTTCTGAAGCTTTACACATGTGAATTTGGGCCTCTGTATCGTTGCCATTCTCGTTCACGCAATTGTCTGAAAGTGAGCACAGCTACCCAAGGCACTATCGTACTAGTGCACAATTGGTGGGTTTGCCTGTTACTACTACGTAAATTTCCGCCTTGTGGACCCGTTACTGAATATAAGCTTACAGTTTAGGCTTACTCGCTTTACTTATTGCGGCTCGCAAAGACATCTTATACCTGGAAAGAGTTTTGTAGACGCCCTGACACCGCTACCTAGTGGGGATGAGCTGAAAGGGCTTGTATATTGTCACTCTTGTGCATAAAATTCCAAATATAGAGGCAGATGCTATTAATAAGTTATGTAGGACATCGAGATTATATAAAGACCTTTTAGGAACCACCTCCCATCTGATTTCTGGTCATAAAGCTGGCAATCCTAATAAGTAGCAGCCCTATTCTCTTAATTTTATATCAAATCTCTACAATGGTTAAATCCAGTGCTATTCTACTGGCGGCAGCCGCTCTTTTTATTCCCGGCACTCTAGCTGGCGAGTATGTTTTAACTAGTACCCAATACCCTTTTATGTTGCGGATAGCGCTATTCTACTTAGGGGTGTGCATCTTGCCAATTGTGGCCCCGATGTCAATTCAGCACATACTAGTGTCATCGCCTACTACGCGGATGACTCTAAGTCAAACGTCGCACCTTTTTCACAAAACATTGCATTTGCTAGCAAACCACCCCGTCTGGTGACTTGGGAGGGTAACTCATATACTTCTACCTTCGGAACTGGGAACACCTTTACTACTCACATTCAGGCTGGAAGCTTTGGCTTTGGCCAGTATGCAGGGACCGGCAATAACCAGCAGAGACAGTTCGTCTGCTTCAGAGACAACGGCAGGCAGCTCTGGCGATCAACTCCTGCTTATGCTTGTTTCAGCATTTACTATTGCCTTAATGCCTAAGCCATCTGAACGATAATCTCTAGACAATTATACACATAAATTATTTTGGCCTTTAAATCTCAGTGACCTCGTCACCTTATAGAATCCAAAATTCTGAATGTAGATTTTGCAATGCTCTCGGAATTTTATTAGGTGCTGGTTGAAGCAACATATCGCATTGCCACTGACTTCACTACAGCGGCTTCATCAAACGCCACATAATCACAACATGGAATACTATTATCTACATTGGGTCAACAAGCTCTAATGAGGTTGCCATAACTTTAATGTATGGTAAAATTGGCTACATTACGGCGGAAGCGTTCTTATGTCACCATTTAAATGGCTATGTTCTAATCTTTCCACGTCTTAGAAGGCTCCAAGCTCACATCCTAAGCCAAACGCTAGCGATGTTAAGCTACACCAGAATTAGACTTCCCATGCCGTAAGGGCGCCTCTGGAGGCCCCTACTAGTGTTTCGCGTCGTAGTAGGACTTCGCGACGTAGACTCAAATCAATTTTCAGTCTTAATCATCAAGAATTTCTGACATGACAACACCTTTGTCGGTTCCTGAGATAATTGGCGCCTTACCATCGTTTTAAGCCTTCTTCTCCACGACGCATGACTTGCGAAAATGGCTATTTGAAAGAGCCATTACTATCTACCACGCGATACTCTTTTTACGGCGAATTATAGTTACACACATGAGCGTATATAGAAATCACAAATAAAATTGGCTCAATGCCCCAAAAAGGTTATAGATCATGTAGAATGGCATTCCCAAGTTGGCTATCAATTTAAGTGCCTGAAATTGCTCTAACCTCATTCAAAATTGTCAAAGTAGGTGACGGTGAACTTGCCATCATTGCCCTGAACTGCACGAGCATAGAACTTGCCCAACCCCTCGCCGCTACTGAAGTCAATAGCAGCACCATCTCGAGAAACAGAGCTATAGTCAACAATTTCGCCTGGGACCTGTTGACTCTCAGAAATAAAGAATTTCATCTTTGGCGTAATCTGGACATTCATATTATTTCTTGGGGCGATCTAGTGACAATTAGCTGATGGTCTTGACTAGAACCCAATAGACAATCCTACTGATGCAACTGGAGCAACTTGTCCTCGATTATTGACCTTTGCAAGCCCAAGCAGATAAGTGTTATTCGGCACGGTAAAATCAGTACCCGTTTTGATTTCAAATGAACCGGCAATAGCAGAGGGACTGATTTCTTCAATCGTAGGAAAGCTCTGAATGATCTTTTTGTCAAAAGTACCTATTGAGCAGGCATAATTAGCATTCAGCAGTCTTTAAATGTTTAATTGTCTACTATTATTCAGATGACCAATACTCACTTCCAGGCATTGAAGTTGTACCAAGACGTGCCAATAGGTTCATGCCGCTTGAGACTACCACGCCCGGTGCAGGAGTCGTAGGCACAGTTCCAACCCCTAGCGAATCGCTTTTAGTATGACGAGATCAAAGTCAACGGCATTTTTTAGAAGTTTAAAGCGGATTGTATTGCTGCTTACATGCATAGAAGTCTACGCCTGTCCGAATTTCAAAGCTTCCATGATAGGGAACGAACGACGTATACCAGACATTCATCCAAGGCTGCTGGCCCCCGGTGAACTCCGGGGGTTCCATGAAGACTGCATAGCTGGTATTCTCACCACGGTTATTCTCCACGCAGATAGTGTAGCTGGTAGACATTTCTGCTAAAGTATAAATTTTCTTCAAAACACTTTGTAGACAGAGTTATATGGCTCGCTTTGTGTATAAAACAGATGTGGAAAAGACGTGAGGGGAAGATGACGGGCAAGGTGCTTTTATAGATAAAAATGGTGATCTCTTGTAGCCAGGGTAGAGTCTGGATTCGTCGAATACGACAGCATTTAGCTGTATTAGAGGCCAATGCCCTTACAGCCTGAGAGTAATATCTCCATAATGTGCCCAACTGAAGTTAGATCTAGATTTTATTCAATTCTCTCTTCTTTTTGTTTCTTTCTCGCCCCGCCCTCCTCCTTTGTATATCTCAACGCTAGTATGCAAGCCGACAACTAGCCACCAGACTTGAATCTACTTAATGACGTGTCCGAAGGATGTGTGACAGAGATCAAGGAAATGCTTGCAAAGTCATGCATGTCTTGACTCCACTTGTATGCGGCACACAATGCCAGCGGTGACTAATGATTGTAGAGATCGAAATCAAGACTCTGGGGCAACTATTTAACGGAAGATGGGCATTGGATGCACAGGAAACTATTGCCAAGACCACGCAAGTGCTGATCGACTGCATGATATTCTATGCAAATATCTCACCGGTCGGCGCCGAATTTTGAAAGAGGCATGGTGGCCACAATATCTGCTTGTGGTATTGGGGATGTGTAATGAGCTAGTTTTCTAGGGGCAAGCACCCTGCAGCCGGTGAGTGTTTGGGCGCGTGAGGCTTGCTTCAACCGCGTCCCCGCTGTGGCTAAAATTCGTTGTGATAGAAAGCGATGGAAGTATTGGATATCTTTTTCACAACTAGTCTATGGCATTCGGTTTTGGGGATAATCTTACGCAGCAATTATCTTCCATGAACGATGCAACTGTGAAATCTTCTATCTCTCCTACTGACAATTCATAATATCAATGGCTCTGCATGAAGCTGTTGTGTATATGGCTTTATGACCTTATCCTGTGTGATACTCTCACAACTTTGGTATACGCACAATGCGCCCGTGATACTTTACGAACGACTCCATACATTAATATCAATCGAGCGGCATCGCCAAGAAGCAATAGCGCCGATGAGCGCCCACAAGACCCCATTTCGTGATACACTGTAACAGTACTTCGTGGCGAAAGAGGGGCAAGTCTCTATTCCATTCGTTTAGAGTCACATCCATTCGTGGGCGGCTATCTCCGTTATTCGGAGATCCGTGTGCTAGCTTATCTTTTTTTATTTACAACTAGTAAGAAGTGCATGCACAGCGTAAAGTGAAAATGCGGCTATAATTAGTGGTTCTCAGTAAGATCCCATCTGGCCAATACTCCGTGGCTCATGCATATGCACGCTTTAGCTTCTAGCTCCCTTACATACCAGATTATTGTCCTGTGATACGTCCGGATGACATGAATAGGCTGCTGCACCTCAACGTGGCATCCGCTGTGTTGCGAATATACCATGTGGCCATCGATTGTCTGCATCCCCCTCACAGTAAAATGCAGCCATTCACACACCATCTAGACATTTACGCAGAGATTCAGCCCGAGATATTGTGTATGTGTCTCACCGTAATTGGATCCAGGGAAGCAATCCGCTTAAAAGAAAGCTTCAATACCACCCAACGCAAGTAGGATGATACATTAATACGCGGTGATCGTTCCGAAAGTCAAATCAAGTGCTGCAGAGAGCTTGTTGAACGACATGAACTATTGTCCCACCTTCGCCATGAAAATGCTTCACATCATGTAAAATTACTTGCAATTAGTTTAGCAAATGGCGCACTGGCTCAGATATTTGACCCTAGGACAACAGGATAAGAACGAGGCATTTAAAGTGGAGAAATAATTAGGAAACGAGGCCCTTGAGTAACGATGCGGAGATACCCGAGGATGATTATTAGAAATAGTTTTATCATGAGACTAGAGTATTAATTCCGTCAGCAATATTCTGTCAATCATTGTTACATCTATATTATAGCCGTAGCACAAGGATTAAAATGTAATAATACAATATGATGGAATCAAAGAAGAAGAAGGAAAAAAAAAAGAGGGAGGAGGGGGGATTGACAGCAAATTAGTAGACAGCAGAGAGGCGCCAAAAATCGCATTTATTTTCAGCGTTGAAGACAATTGCTATGATATGCACTACTTCAAAGCTCAGACATCTTGTCAAATACTTGCTCTATCTCGACCTGAGAAACTGGTGTAAGTTTATCCAGCAGCATCCACCAACCCGATCGTGGCTGAAAAGTGTCATACTCTCCTTTAATCTTGCTTGCGGTCGCTTCCATACCCACTGAGCCAGCTATGATCGTGGTGTCATATTGAAGCCGTGTTGACATATCGATCACCTTAACTGGTACCTCGACCACGGCCTGTGGCACCTGTTTAGCACGGATGATGGGAAAAGAAACATCATCAATAACCAGTCTCTTCCTGTCTTCTAGCTTGTCATCGAGCTCAGGTAAGAACTCCTGTAGCAGCTCATCGGTATACTGACGGATCCTGGTACCCTTGTCATCCCAAAAGCAGAAAGCTGTGATCCAACCTGATAGCGAGTCTATTCCTCTGCCAGAGGCCTCCCAGCCAGCTTGATGTACCGCCTTCATCCAGAAGTCCTTGGTTATCTGGTCATCCGGTCGATCATATGTTTCGATCATTTTCTCTATCACCTTGGAAAGCAATTTGCTCCATTCTGCAGGTTCTTCGCCGAATGTAGCAAGCTTTGACACCCTCTGATAAAGATTAACCCAATCATCCCTCTCACCAAGAAGGGTAACGCTTGGGAATCCGCAACCAGCCAATAAAGTATACTCAAAGTATGCCTTTGTAGTTGCCATCATAACCATTGCAGCCACGCTTATATCATTGCTGGTGGTGGTGGAGAAGTTCGGTAGGATCCACCGCTCAAGATCGGGATCGACTACGTTTTCTTGGATCAGTTTTGCAAAAAGCGTCGCAGCGAATGCAATATCCAAGGTATCCATTGTTTGAGGAGACAGGTCGACAATCAGTTCCTTCTGACCTTCGTGTCTGACGAAAAAGCTTCTTAACTCTTCGGTGTGGGCGTTTATGTAGAAGCTCAGCTGAACAGTAATAGCCAGCCATACGTCATCAGGCCGGAGTACAAGATGGAGGTCCTGTTGGAACGCACGGATAATTCCATTGACCAGACCATTTTCATAAGGTACCACAGCCAGTATATTATCTTCATCAACATCCATAAAAGAGTGATGCAACACTTTGCGTGACTCGGGGCCTATTGGCTTGTTTGTTTCTACATCTTCTGCATCCTCAGGCATTACCGTCCAAGCTTTAGATGCGATCTGAAGCAGTTGGATGGATGAATTAGCCACCTCATCTTTATTGGAACCGACAACCTCAGGCTTTGGCCTAGTCACCACATGTACACTGGACAACCTTCTGGGCTCGACCATTTGTGCCCCAATGTTAGTGGATTGAGGAGGAGCATCGCTCAATGGGAGTATTTTGGCGAATTGAGAGCTCGCCAGTATCGCAATAAAGATGCAAGAGAGTATTATCTTCCAGCTAAACTGCAGGCTTTCACCGTTCGGTTCGCTAGAAGAGCGAGAAGTAGAGATGGTTTCGGTCATTTTTCTTTCCCCAGTAGAAGGATGGCAGGAAGAATGAAAGAGACCATGGCAGGAAAAGACGGGTATGAGTAAAAGATGGAATGGGAGAAAGGCCAGATAGCTAATCACTTCCAGCTCCGCACTCGTATCATAAGATGACAGCTTATCCAGCGGTATGAAATTGCATGAGCGCCAAGCTCAGTCGTTTCAAGCATAATAACGGATATATGAATATAAGGCTGGAAAAGCGAAACGTATGCCAGAATGTGCCGAACTAGCCTGGGATAGCTTAAGTAAAACTTTAAATGTCATGGATGGAGCTCCACCTAATGTAAATTAGAGGGTATTAAGATGACCTTGAGAAAGGTCTGAGCTGGCTGTTGTTTTGATGTTTCGGAGGCGGCAACTGTGCTCTTCGTTCTGTTTTCCGACTACAAATTAAAACGACATTGCGATTACTCCATATACGTGGTCTACAAACCCTCTGGCCTCTCTTCGCGGTCTAAGATATATATTTGCTCCATGGAATCTAAATCAATTATTATCATAAGTCTAACTAATGTGACACCTTTCTAATAGTACTACGCAGTCTACTTCGTATTCCGGGAAATCACCCACACTAGCGTAAAACTCCGCAAATTCAACACGTCGCTTATTGTCTGGAAATCTGTGAATCCACCGTTCCCCTCCACTTCATTTCATTATTACCAATTTATCCCAGGAAAAAAAGGAAATTACAAGTCAAGTCCCCTTAAATATTTTATGATATTCTGGCCTCGATTTGGGTCTTGTGAACTGCGACAATCTCGGCCTCTTCCTTAAGCGTCTTGATCGCGGCGGGACGGGCATCAACACGAGCCTTCCACGCCTCCAGGTTCTTCAAGTGGCCAAGGTCCACTCCAGAGCGGCTGTTCCAGAGGGTACCCCATACATATGCATCGGCTACAGTAAGATCTTCACCGTACAAGTAAGATCGACCATCGGAGAGTCGATCATCTAACAGCTTGTAGGCGCTCAGAAGCTTGTTGGTGTGGAACTGAATGCCTTCCACAGTCATCAGCTTGCGCATAAGTGGGATGTGCTTCTGAGCGATTTCAGTTGCAAGCTGGACCAGGAATTGATCGGCCTTGACGCGCTCCAGGGTACCGGGTGGTGGAAGCATACCGGAGCCTGGGCGCTGGTCGGCAAAGTATGAAGAGATGATGACGGTTTCGGAGATGACATCTTGATCGTCGTTGTCAAGCTTCAGAGCGGGAACATAGAGGAGTGGGTTGACGGCTGAGAAGTCCTCCCCGTTTGAAGTACTTTTGCCAAATACATCAAAATGAACAAGCTCATGTTCAATGCCGAGCTCGTTGGCGACAAGCTGAGCGGCGCGAGAGCAGGTATCATTGGCGATGTAAAGCTTCATGGTGGAACGCGTCTAGGAGCAGGTTGGGGACGCTGAATTGGATTGTCGTTCACTGGAACGGATTATTCTGCTGAATGAACTCGGAGCGATGCGAATTGAATTGGCTATTGAATTCCTGATCAATCAACGATTTATATACATTGTGTTGAACCATCATGACGCTGGCTTGTCGCCGATATTACCAGAACATAATTGCCCATTAATAACCTCTGAGAGCATACGGCAACTATTTGCACACAGAGACGGCGAGTCCAGCGAATAAATGGAGAATGATTGGTGGGGCAGTACCGTGCAAGGCACAGTCTCCGGTTGCTGAGTTAGCAACTAGCAAACCTGGGAAGAATCTGCGATGGCTGAGGGGTGAGCATTTGCTGCTCTCTAATCTGTGGCGATCTTTTAGTAGCTTAGTAAAGACGCCATAAGTCTGCAAGCAAAAGGAGGGAGGGCAAGAAATTGCAGAAAGTGGGCGACACCTGCTCTTATATGCCCAGACGGCCGGTGCTGCCGAAACAGAAGCTATGGCTATGGCGATCATCGCGATGGTACATTTGATATCTTGAACTACCGATTATTAATATTGTTGCCTTTCCGGATAAGGGCTGCGGAATAAGGCAAGAGTGCAATCTGTCATAGATATTCTTTTCTATTTTTTCACAAGGAACTACACACGTGCACTTGTGCTAGAAGATCATCACATTCTCTACTCCGTAGATTATGATTGCCTACAACAGGATAAAATGCTACTATGTTAACCAAATTCCGAAGCTTCGTCCGACACGTGCACAAGAAAATTATATCGTAATGTACCGAATACAGGAATCTAGGAACTGTAATGTATGTCAAAAGGATGGTTTTGTCTGCCTCTAAAAACAATCAACGCTTAACGAAGATAGATGTAGCGCTGCTACGAACTATAAATATATATCAAAACTTTACTCATTGTTCCATTACTCAATCAATATTTCATCAACCCGACTGGACATTGCCGTACCATTCTTGGTGAAGCCTCCTAACATGGTTCGTAGTAGGCCACCCCGTATCGGCTTCAACATCTTGCAATAGCTGTATCACAGCTCTCCGTTCTCGTGGCTCTTCCAAGCACTGCCCAGCTAAAAATAGCGGCTGTACTGAGTGTATGCGAGCGGCCGGGCCTGGCCGCGCTGCCGCAATCCCACATATTTTAATACAGTGATCTCTTATATCCATCAATCGTTCTCGGTAGTCTTTTAGCTGGGTGAGGGGATTTGATTGGTCGATAGGTTTAGCAAGTAGCAAAAGGACGCAAGCAAAGTGGTAGTACGATAGAGTGGCAGCGGACACCGATGTTGAGAAGAGTATTTCGTCGAAGACTGGCTCAAGCAGACCTTGTGACAGTGTTAAATGATTAGAGAGCATATAATGAGAATATGGCTCAAAGTTCATGTCGAGCTGGGAGTGCCAGTGATCCAGAGCATCCCAAAGAACGTTCCAACTATTGCGCCCCGAATTTTTAGCCCCACGATCACTCTTCTGGGGGGTAGCAGTAAATTTGTCAATAATCTGGGTCATCAATGAGAATAGCTGCACCCAAGGTGTCTTGGTCATGGATAAAGGTTCTTCGTGGCCGAAGCCATCTCCCTTACTGCCATAAGTTTTTTCATGGTCTATTATAGGTGTTCTTTTTTGGTCATATGATCTGAGAAGATCGTGAGGCATGCAATGCCAATAACTGGCTAGAGCTGCGGAACTACCATGAAAGTTAAAGGGAGAGAAGGTTGATTGTGGTGCAGATCCGTCGTTGAGATATCTCTCAAGCTTGCTTTTTATATTGTGGGTGCGTCTAAAATATGGTCAGATTCGTTAAATGCTACCAATGACTCAATCATATCAACACTGTAAACAGAAAATGGATACTGTATACAGACAGGCTTTAGCTGCCATATCAACTCCACTACCCAACCCAGAGTGCATAAAAGATGAAATGAAAACAATTGAGATGCCAGCCCGAACCCATTAAGAAGATACAAAGTAATTATACTGGCTCATAGGGAGTAGATACTCACGTGTGGAATTCATCATGATTTGAGTCAATCATTTCATAAACTGTTAAGATGGCATTGCTCGCCATTGCAACATCCATAAAACTGGACGAGCTGCTGTCATGCAGAGCTAACTCCATAGCGCCGTAAAGTGGCGATTGCTGCTGAGAGTTTGCATTTGCTTGATGATAGTAGTTGGCAGCCTTAAAGGCCCAGTCAACTTGTCCTGCGCTGGGATAAAGCTCCGTCAAGGCCAAGTTGCTGCTCAAGCCGCAGTTGGTAGCTCGAAAACCACCCACGCGACTCAAATGTTTCGCGGAAAGAGCAGCAATTGCGTATTTAAGCACAGTATTAGCTCCAACTAGGCGAGGGACGTAAGTCTGAAAGAAGTATTTCTCGCCAAAAATATCTAGCCTGCTATTTATTAGAACACTGAAATTCATCTTTTGAAAGTGGGGACGTACCACGGAGACAGATTGTCTGTATAATGCCGAAGGAGGAAAACGATCTCCTGCTCACTCTCAAGCATAAACTCCGAGGCTAAGGCTGCAAGCCCCATCTCGAACTCGCTGTTCGATGCAGAAGATATCAATCCCGGTGATGCCTCCGGCGCGGGACCAGCTGTTTGGAAATGAGAGGGCTGTAAGCCGCCCACACCCACTTCACCCACATTATTATTGCCAAGATCAAAGCACAATTCCACTGGGAGAGAAATAGATGTATCCAGGTTTTGAAGGGTCGTTTCGGTTGCTTTGGGAAAGGGGGGGGTATCCAAGGGTTCTGTCCTCTGACTAGTCAACGTAGTGCTGGTGTGGCGGACCTCTATGGCAGTATCTGCATGTATCTCGGCATCCTTTTCAGTCGTGCCAGCGTATGTTTCAGCTAACCGTGTTTTGGCTGTTGTTCGAGAGGATTGCCTCTTCTGTCTTTTGTGAGGCAGCTTGGCGCCATTATTGATAAACTTCCAGTCGTCATTGTATCCAGGGCAGTCATGCTTAGCGGATATACACTGTTTGCAACTAGGTCGTGTTCCATCACACTGAAAGGATGGCAATTAGGATATTGAATAAACAACAGATACCAAAGTCTTCAAAATCATAGGCAGCACGTACCTTGATGTGCCGCTTCCTGCACCGTTGACAAGCTGATCCGGGGGACATTGCCGTTCACAGCCTGCTGGTGCATCTAGCAGCACCACTACTCCGTATATGCCCCTCTCTCAAGTAACAAAGACAGCTGTGGGTGATGATGGTGACGGGTAGAGGAGGATGTTACCCATTGAGGTAACAAAGCGATCCTTGGCTTGATCAGAAAATGGAATGAACAATTGGCAGGATGTGAAACAGTTTTATTGATGTCACATGAGAGCAGAAAAAGGGTAATAGGCAATTTACTTTGATCTAGCTCTCAATCAGTCGCCGAGGGCTGAGCGGACTAATGTCGGCAGGATGACGTTGCTGCTTTTGGCTAAACAATCCGTCTTATGCCTCTTTTGGCAACCCCCCCCCCCCAGCCCAACAC
>PXNZ01000057.1:0-40408 GCA_003012085.1 Trichoderma brevicompactum
GGGTGATCGGGTTATGTCGCTCGTCAAACAGGATCAAGGAAGGATGCGTAGTAGAGGACATGCTGGAAGGAAGAGTCTCGTGCTGGAGAAGGGGGGAGTGATGAGGGGTTACATTTGCGATGGCCTCTGTATGTATTAATGGATAAAGGCGGATGAGATGCACGGAGATGCGGATATATAAAGGGGGAGGCTATCCTCATCCTTGCCAAGAGTGAAAAGAGGCTCATAGCATACATAGATAGACACACTCTTGACCTTGCTTCCAATAGCTCTTCTCTCATCTTCCTCGCAAGATTTATGAGGTTGTTTGATTCTATAGGCGCCTTGGCGGCGCTGCTGCTGGTGCCCTGCCGGGTGCAAGCGGCCGCCGTCTTTGCGCACTTCATGGTGGGCAACGTGCCGTCGTGGGGGGTCAACGACTGGCAGTCCGACATGAGGATTGCGCAGGCCTCGCACATTGACGCCTTTGCGCTCAACATGGCGTACGGGTGGCCGCAGAACGACGCGTCTGTGGCGCGGGCGTTCCAGGCGGCGCAGGCGGTGGGCTTCCAGCTCTTCTTCTCCTTTGACTACGCCGGCAACGGCTCGTGGCCGATGGACGTGGTGACACGCATGGTCAACCAATACGGCACCTCGAGCGCGTACTACCGCTATCAGGGCAAGCCGTTCGTGTCGACGTTTGAAGGGCCGGGCAACGCTAACGACTGGAGGGCGATCAAGGCCAACACGGGATGCTTCTTCGTGCCGGACTGGTCGTCTCTCGGCGCCGGGCCGGCCAGCGCGGCGGGCGGAGGCGTGGCCGATGGGCTCTTCAGCTGGGCGGCGTGGCCATACGGGCTGCAAAACATGACGACGTACGTGGACGCATCGTACCGGCAGGCCCTGGGCAGCAAGCCGTACATGATGGGCGTGTCGCCGTGGTTCTACACCAACTTGCCGGGCTACGACAAGAACTGGGTGTGGAAGGGCGACGACCTGTGGTACCACCGCTGGCAGCAGGTGATGGCGGTGCAGCCCGAGTTTATCGAGATCATAACGTGGAACGACTTTGGCGAGTCGCATTATATCGGCCCGCTCGACGATCGCCAGTACGGACCCTTTGAGGTTGGCCAGGCACCCTACAACTATGCCAAGGATATGCCGCACGACGGCTGGCGCGCGCATTTGCCCTTCTTGATCGACACATATAAAGGCGGCCAACCGGCCGTGGGCACCGAGTCGCTCGTCGTGCACTATCGCAACAGCCCCTCGGCGGCATGCACTCCGGGCGGCACCACGGGCAATACGGCCAGCCAGCTGCAGGTTGAGTTCGATCCGGGCGAGGTCCTGTCCGACCGCGTCTTCTTCACGGCGCTGCTCGAGGCGCCGGCCTATATCCAGGTGGTTGACAACAACAGCTTGTATTATGTTATCACGCCCGACGAATGGGAATATATGCCTGATGGCGGCGTCGGCCTGTACCATACCAGCGTGGCGATGAAACCCCTGGTGGGCCGCGACATCGAGGCGTACCTGTATCGCCCGCCGACCACAGCCGCTGACATCCACTTGAAGCTGGGCATGAAGATCCTCAACTCGTGTGCGGGTATCGCGACCAACTGGAACGCCTACGTGGCCGTGGGTTTCGGCAAGAGCAGCAGCGCGCACCAGCCGTCGCCCATCTCCAAGCAGGTCTGCACGTCGGGCTTCGCCATCTCGCAGGAGGGCTATTTCGACCAGCTGTGCCGCTTCACCTGCGCCCACGGCTACTGTCCGCTGGGCGCCTGCGTCTGCACCAACATGGGCGAGCAGCCCGAGATGCCGCCGGCCACGGGCGAACCCGGCTATCCGGCCAACGGCGACGCCAACTACGGCGGGCTGTGCAGCTTCGCATGCAACTTCGGCTTCTGCCTGCCCGAGGCGTGTGCCAATACGCCGCAGGCGCCGTACGTCCCCAAATTCTCGCCCTTCTCGGACCGGGCGCCGACGGCGGGCCACACGGCATTTGACAACGCCAAGTGGGATGACCTATGCCGCTTCACCTGTAGCTACGGCTTCTGCCCGATGCACCGCTGCGAGGTGCTCGAGGTCGGATATCTCAACGTGCCACCACCGCCGGCGCCGAACGTCAAGGGCGAGACGGTCCTTCGCGACGACTTTGGGCTCTGCGCCTTTGCCTGCGCGCGCGGCCACTGCGCGTCACCGTGCTACAACGCCAACCTGCGCATTGAGGGCATGGTGCACTTTGGCGACTCGTACGCGGCGGGCATGGGCACGGGCACGACGGTGTGGAACAGGTGTCGCGTTGGCTCCAGCAGCTGGGGCAGCCTGGTGCAGCGGAGGTTCTTGAGCGACTTCCCCGGTCAGAACTTCAACTACGAGAGCCGCTGCTGCTCGGGCGACAAGCTCGACGGCTTGAACGCGCAGATTGATGCCTGGCGCAACACCGCGGCGGCGCGCCTGGGCACCCTCACCATTGGCGGCAACGACGTGGGCTTCACCAGCCTCGTCATAAACTGCGTCATTACGCCCAACCTATTCAGCACGGGCAGCGGCAACCGGCAGCGGTGTCTGGAGGCTGAAGCTTCGGCGCGCCAGCTGATGGAGGATGGTAGCAACAACGGGCTGCGGGCGCGGATGGCGGCGGCATTCCTCCGGATTCTCGACAAGAGCCCGCACGACGACTTCCATCTATACGTGACCGGCTACCCGCTCTTCTTCAACGACGAGACGACAACGTGCAGCATCTCGTCCTTCCACTACTGGTTTGGCAAATATGACGCGCCGCAGGATCCCCCCTATTTCCGCACAGTCTTCCTGAATCTGGACCTGCGCCGCGAGCTCAACGGTCTCGTTAACCAGCTCAATGGCGTCATCAGTGGCGCCGTCGACTCCGCCAACCAACAGCGTGGGGACCGTGTGCACTATGTCAACGTCAACAATGCCTTTGATAACCACCGCTGGTGTGAGGGCGCCACGCGGGAACCCGATCCCTCCAGACGAGACACCTGGTTCTTCCTCAGCGCCTGGCCTGACGTCGGACCCAACACGGCGGCCGACGAGCTGGAGGAAGTCAAGGCTCAGATCGACGCGGGACCCATAGTCCTGCCCAACGCCAGCAACTGCAATGTCACGCTCGGCTCCGAGCCTGATCCCTATGACTATGCCTTGTGCCTCGTCAGCCAGGCCATCCACGATGACCCTCAGGGGCTCGAAGCCCAGCGCTTCGCCCAGGCCAACGCTGATATCGGCGCCGGCGACGTCAACAGTCAGAACATCCCCTGGTATATGCCCACCCGCCAGATCAAGACCTTTCACCCGCGTACTCCAGGCATGAGTGCCTTCGCCACCGAGGCCTATAGACTCATACAATCTTTTCAGACGTAGAATCTACTTCAGGTGAGGTTGTGTTTTTGGGAGTTGTCAAGGTGATGTAACTGTGGTGTTGCGGCGGTTGTTGGAGGATTTTAAAGATTAGGAGAATAAGAGCATATCATACTTGGTACTCCTTACGTGATTACTGTGTTGGACTCCACTCCGTGAAGCTGCTCTGTGCTCTGTAAAATATATATCCGTCAGCATAGCCCTGAAGCTTTCTTCCCAGTCAACACATTCTTTACCATACCAAAAACCTGGTTGTAATGTATGCAGACCTCGCAGCATGTCATATATGGCCGCTACAGTCGCCGGAGCACATATCAGGGAGCTTTGACGGGGCACAATCCTCGAGGCTTTGTGGCGTCAGGAACGATGGGCCGGCGGGTCAAGAAGAAGAGTCTAGGGCACTGTGATGGTTTCTTGTAAGCAAGGCAAGCTGTATTGTGTTCTTGAGTCTTTTGTGATGGTGCCAAACAAAGGAAAGCGCATGTAGTTGGAGGGAGTGTGGGTGAAATCACCTGATTTGCTTGATCCCGTGACCTGTAGCAATCCCGGTCTCGGACAGGAACAATTGTGAGTGTCTCTGTTTTCTGTTAATTGATTTGGATGATTTCTAAAAGGAATCATCTATATTTTATTTATTCTATTTCCAAACACCCCAAATTCTGAAATGTCGGCCTCAGATGCTGCTGGTGCCGCCCAAGCTCCCCCTCGTCTTGCTAGTCAGCGTGCCGCTGTGAAGCTCCTTTGACGAGTCTAGTAGTTTGGGAATACTGCTCAAATCGGGCGTTTAACGCTTTCTAAATTTAAACATTTGCCAACTGCTGAATAGCGATCGAAGGATGAAGAGTACCTCGAAAAGCGGGCCAAGGACATGATGTTGTTGAAAGGGAAGCGCTTGTGACCAGAACTTGGGGCCAGGATTCTCTCCAACAGGATTCTCTCGGGTTCACTGCGCCACGTTCAGCGCGCTAGCATCAGTTTGTTGCACTGATCAATGGTTCCTTTAGGAGTTGCTATAGCCCACTGTATAATAATATCCCGAGGTGGACATAAAAATATCCCGAGGCGGACGTGACAATATACCGAGGGTGGGCGTAAATACATTTAGAATTGTCGCCTTGGTCTCTCATTATTACTGCGCGCAGCTGTTTAACATTATGGTCGCAGGTGCTCCGTACACTGCACACAATCTTGCAGAGTGTGTGGAGTAGGTAAATAAGCAAGATATAATACTATATCTAGTGTACGGGATTTACCGCGCTCCTACGGATATATTGTGTTTCATATCGATGGGCCGGATTGTGCGGTTGGCGGCTAATGTCCCAATTGGGGGCAATGATTTCCATTTGCTGGGCTGTGCAAGTAGGCATTCATTGCATATGGCCAATTACGAGTCAGGTATATATATCTGACCATGTTACAAAGTATGTGTGTTGGTTCTACAACTTGTAATCAACGACTTTCTAGGCCCAAGGTGTTCGGCGTCTACCGTCACTTCTGAGTTATTTTAATAGGCTTGCGTAGCTGATATCTTGGATTCGAAAGCTCCTCAACATTTGAATTGTATTCTCCAATTGCGTGTGATTAATCCTCTACTTTGTTCCTGTATTCCCTTGTATTATCTCGACTAAAGATTTCGATTTCTTATCCATCTTTCGCCTAGCATATTACATACTCTTTGCAATTCATACCAATCAACTAATTAATCTGAGACGTAATGTCTGGTCCAACTACCAGCAGAGAAGACGCTCGCAAGCTTGTACAAACTATTGCCGGAGATCATGGCTACGTTCATGAAGATGACTGGAACTCCATGTCACCTGCAGTACGCGATAGGGTGCAGAAGGCAATGAGAAATCTGGAGGGCATTGCTGGAGTTGCTGTTACTACGTTTGTCACCTCCCTTAGCGCACCATGTGCAAGATGTCTCTAGAACAGTAACTTATTCTTTTCGCTCAGCTTGGCCAAGAATTTATATACGAGCGATGCAAGATTTGTATTCGAGCTGTTACAAAACGCTGAAGACAACTCTTTCAGTAATGCGCGCGAGACCAATGCGACACCATATGTCGCCTTCGAAGTACATCCTGACCACATCATCATCAGTTGCAATGAAGATGGCTTCGAGCCCAAGAATTTGAAGGCCATCTGCGCGGTTGGGCAGAGCTCAAAGACAGGCGTACAGAACGGATATGTTGGCGAAAAAGGCATTGGTTTCAAGTCCGTATTTATGGCAGCTTGGAAAGTATATATTCAATCTGGCAACTTCAGCTTCTTCTTTCAACATAAACGTGGAGACCAGGGGCTCGGGATGATTTCCCCAATATGGTATGAACCAGACCAAGCTCCATCACAGCCAGGGACAAAAATGAGGCTTCTACTTGGGGATGGCCACAAAAAAATCCCACCAACTCAATACCAGAATATTCTGGATCAATTCGACAAATTAAACGAAAGCATTCTTCTTTTCATGCGGAATCTACGGGAAATTCGGATTTCTGTCTTTGATGAAGCAGGGATAACCAAAAAGTTCACAAAGTTCACAAAAAGGCATCTTGATTCAACCCGTGTCAGACTTACTAAAGAGACGGCATCTGCCAAAGAGGACCAAGACTACTATGTTGTCAAATATAGTGTTAGCAATCTTGAAAAAAATGAAAACCGGACGTATTCAGAATACGAAGAGCGGACCAAAGCCTATGCTTCAGCAGAGATAGCATTGGGCTTCCCATTGACTAAAGACTCAGAACCTTTCATAGATTATCAGGATGTGTTTGCTTACTTACCTATGAAGAAAGCTGGGTTCCGGGTAAGACATATCGCCCACGTAATACACACTCATACTAACATACTCAAGTTTCTAATTAACAGTGATTTCGTGACGAAAGCTGATCGGCAGGACATTGTCACGACATCCGGCAGAAATATTGGCATTCGCCGAGGAATCGCCAAGGCATTCATCCATATTATCCTTCAATTTTGCAAGCATCCCAAACTTCAGTACACCTGGATGAGGTTTTTGCCGGATAGGAATGAGCACCAGTTTGACCCCTTCTGGTCACAGCTAGTCACATTACTCGAAGAGAAGCTCAAGATTACTCCAATTTTACGGTCAAGAAGCGAAACCTCTCTTCATTTAATCTCGGACCTCCGCTCCCTGCTGAGCTCCCAGATGGATAGCCATGGGGACCCTTTATTTAACGATGTGAGCCCGGAGAAGTATCTCTCCAAAAAATATGCGGGGAAAGACGTCGACTCACTGCGAAAATATGGCTTATTGGATTGCTCTGCCAGCGAGATTGTATCTGCGATTGAGCAGAATCTAAAGACCGCTAATCCAAGAATGCACTCTCCCCTAATGGGCGATGATTGGCACACGAGATCAGCAAGCTACTTGACTAGTGTTTGCCGTTACTCTACATTTCTGAGATCACGGCTTTCTAATTTACCTCTAATACCGGTCCAGAATAACAAATGGTATTCAGCTACCAATTTAGACATTTATTTCCCAGATACTAGCGGGTTGACAATACCACCTGATCTTCGTCTAAATATCATTGACCCAACAGCCGCTCAGAACGGTCATCGGCGAACGCTGTTCGGTCTCCTTGGAGCCCAAGAAGCCGGTATACCCTTGATTCGCGAAAGAATCCTCAATGTCCAGTACGAGGAGAGATTCTCTACTCCAAACATCTCATCGCTTGTTAAACAACTTCAATTTGTATTCTTAACAGACTGGCACAAGGCAGCCTCGGAAGACAAGACGAAAATCACTATTGTGACCAGTGAAAATGTGAAGCAGTTTCCTTATTTCACAGATGTTTACTTGCGCGACAGCAATCCCTTTGGGCCCTCGGAGCTTCTCCAAGAAGCCAAAAATACTGATGGGTTATCTGTTAACTTTCTTCACGATTCCTACGTAAATTGTGTCTTTGAGGGCAAGGACGACCTGAATAACTCATGGAAAGAATGGTTATGCAGTTACGCCGGGGTAAGGCGTCACTTGCGAGTCATATCCAAAGACAATCGGACTGAGCTCTCCAAGGAATGCATGTACGTGGCAGACAACCACGCCGATAAATTTCTAGGATACCTGCGCTGCGCCTGGCCCCAAGAAGGCGGAGACATAAAATCTTCTCCCAAATTGATCGCGCAGCTTCTGGATATAGAAGTTCCTACTCAAGGCGGCCGGATGGAGCCCTTGGAGAGCACCTATCTTCCATTGCCGAATTTAGAGCAACAATGGAAAAGGTTTTCAACTACCGAGAGTTTCCCCTTTCTTACTCTCGATAAAGAAGTTACCCGTGATACTTATGAAAAAGACTGGGGCTTTCTTGTATCGTCTCTTTCGGTCGGTGCTGAAGACACCATGAGGTTTTACCTAGACATGCTACTTTACATCATGAAGAGATACGTGGGAAAGGAGATTACTAATGTTTCTCGTATACTTGATCTCTATGGAGCAATCTACGGCAAATATCGTCAGTCTCCAACTTCTGACAATAAGAAACAAATTCGGTATATTGAAGCATCACCGATGTCTTACTTTGAAATATTTGTGCTAATTCTTCAACAACAGAGATTTCTTCCACAAATGGCGCTTAGTCTATGTTCCAAAAGGCAAATACGATGGCTATGAGCAACTGTCACCAGAACAATGTGTATGGAACGGCCCCGAATCTCTAAGTATCATGGCATCTCTTAAAGCTCGATATGAGGCTATGCCAACCGCACAGAGTGAGAGCTTTTCGTCCTTGACCGACTTTTTTACCAATGTGCTCGGTATAAATGATTGTGACGAAAAAATCATTTGTGAGCAGCTCGAGAGCCTAAAAGATAAAGGAAGCAATGATTTTGAAAGAATCCGGGACCTCTACTCTTCTCTGTATCAAATGCTGAGCAAGAAAAAAAATAATGAAACCAAGGCCTTTACGAGGTAAGTTAAACTGAGAACAATTCCGAAATGATATGGGACTAATGCAAGTTTGAAGAAGCAAGTTTACGGACAGTCAAATGATCTATATTCGGTCTGACAATTGCTGGAAAAATGTCTCCGAATGCTTGTGGTCGAGTGCGACGACTATTCGGAGCAAAAAAGCCCTGGAGAATGATTACAGTCAGCTGAGGAAATTCTTTGTCGACATCTTAGGTGTGACGACGCTCAATATCCTCCTGATTTATGAAGAGCTGTTGAAGCTGGGGGCGTCGACATCAACAGTCGCGTCAGTAAAAGAGCAGCTGTTTGCATTTAACGATCACCTACAGACCGTCGACGAGTATGAAGATATAAATCCGTACTCACTAAAAAGGGCCAAGATTTTCCCAGTCAGATACCCCGGCAGCGAACAGAATATTCAGCTTTGTGATGGGAATACAGAATTCGCGATAGCAGACAGGATTCACTTGGAAAGCAACTTCCGCCCACATATTAAGCTGCTAGGCCTCACCTTTGATGAAATTCACCATTTGGAACCTTTCATAAAATGGTTAGGTTTCAGGGAAAGGTATCTATCTCGCTTGGTCAAGGAAACTTCAAAGGTTGGGAACAACAACCCTGTTCTCAATCTCGCCCTGAGCCGTAGTATTAGATTGAAAGCACAGGCTCTATGCCGGTAAGTCGAACATTCCAGCCACTTCCGTAAACAGCTAGCTAAGCAAGTTTTATGTCGTCAAGAGTTGCCAAAAAGTATCATAGTCCAAGGTCGCGTGATCAAGAGGGCTTGCAGAATCTCTACAGAATGCTAAGGCAGGTCAAAATTTTCGAGACTGACAAGATATCTTGTGTTCTTTATGTCTCACAAGATGGAAACGAGTATACCTACGAGAAGAGCGTCAGTGAGCTTCATCTACAAGAAGCTAGTACAGATCTTGATATTTTTGTTCCCCAAGACGAAAAGCGCCGCGAACGGTGTCTCGCTCACGCACTACCAGCTCGACTGTTTCAATGGATAATAGCAGATGCTAACACAAAAACGTCCAGCAGTGCCAATGGACAAAACTACCTGATAGTAAAAGATATTTTGAGAGAAAGCCTCGAAATAGTCTCCGATATCCTCGATGAGGAAGGAATAGTTAATGTCTATATTGAAGATGAGGAAGACTCAGATGATGATTCAGATGGTGAAGACTTGGCATCAACAAAATCCGCTAAAGGCGATGCCTCTGAATCAAATCATGCAACAGAAGTTGATTCCCAGATGATGACTTCTTCAATTAATACCTCCTCTTCAATGGAATATGTCAATCGGGATGAGGTCTCTACTATTGGGGGGCAACAAGATATTGTCTCCGCCAGCAGTTACTTTGCTGCATCGCGCCATTCGAATATGCATCTTGCACAGGTGACATCTTTAGACGCTTCAACACAGAATATTCCGGCACCTATCTCTATACAGAGAGAAACTGTATCAGCCGACCACCAGTATGCTGATTTATTGAGCCAAGTTATCTCTACAGCGCGAAAGGGGCTGTTTCCTACAAAGAGTGCTTTTGATCTAGACGTTCTCCGAACCGTCCTGTCATCCATTTCAAGCGCTAATGGCAACCACAATGAGTCTGATGATTCTGAGCTCGGCTATACACGTATTTTTCCTCCATTAGAGAGAGACAAAATGGTCGGAGCTGCGGGAGAACTCTATGTAAGATTCTTCAAATCACAACATGTATGTTAGATGAGAGTCTTTGGACGCTAATAAGGCATCTAGGTATATGAACTTCTGAAAGCGTGCAATCCATCCCTTCCAGATTTTGGCATAGATAATTGGAAGAGCACAATTCGATCGTATGCGAGGAAGCACCCCGAATACGCAGCTATGGAACCTTGGCGCGGCCACGAGACATCAGATTTGGTCTATCATGACACAATGGGAGTGTTTACGAAGTTACTCATCGATAAATGTTACCTTGATGCAAGTGTGTGGGAACATAGACGCCCTAAATACTACTTTGAGGTAAAAACGACAGTTGCGTCTTGCGAGACTCGATTCTTCATTAGTAAACACCAATACAAAATGGTTCGGACCCCTCAACATATACGTCATACATACGCGATTTCAATACTAACTTGACATTGTAGTTGCATGATGCCCGTGGAAGCGAAGATGCTGTTTATATTATCTTCAGAGTATATAATCTGGGCAAGCGCGATCTCGGGTTGCGTATTTATGTCGACCCTGCGGAGCTAGAGGCGAAACAAGAGCTGCTGTTCACCCCAGAAACATATTCTGTTGTGCCTTGTGCCTAGGTCACGAAGTCGGAATTATTCTCTTTAACTATTTCGGTTTCGTTGCGCGCGGATTAATGAGCATATTTTCTTGTCATAGATGGCTAATGCTGATGATGACTACTAGGTTAGTTGATGGCTTTATCAGCACTATTTTGTGTAACTACATGTTCAATAAACAGAATATCTCACAAAGACGTAATCTTAAGGGCATCGATTGCATTTTGTGAAGCTGAGTATATAGTCTCAAATGAATCTAGACCTTATAATAATGTCGAGCGTAAAAGACCTTCACCGTTACAAATTTCAGCTTTTTCAACTAGATTGAAATGCTATGTGAACGGATCTATTTTGAACCCTGAGCCCTCACACCAGCATCGCCTAGAGGGACGATAACGCTGTAGCTCATGGGATTGTTCTGGGGCTGTACACCAGTGGTCAACAAAAGCGGCGTCATTTGTCCATCCTCCGAAAAATACAACTCTGGCCGCTCCCTGCGGTAAAAGTTGATAGTCGTTCCATCGTCATATTCAACCTCAGTGCTGAATGCCAGTGTTCGACTGCCAAATGTCCATGGCCCCGTGTAATTCCTTGCCCAGGCGTGACGACCGACCTGTGGTCCCGATCCAAAACCCCCATTCGGCTCGAGAGAATGCAGGAGCATATGGAAGTTGCCTCGTTTGTCGCGCCATACAAATGGATCTTCATTGCCTTCGTCAAAGATTGGCTGTGACTCAATCTTCGTATACGGCCCCTCATACCCAGACTCTGAGATGGCTACATTGATCAACTCACTACCGCCGCAATTGTATGGACAGCCCCGGTAGACCAAAAGCATGGCAGCAGTGTGGCCGGGACAATGTCCGCCATTTTCAGTCGGCTCTGCGCGTCCGCAGGAGCTGGAGTACAGAGGGAAGGGTGAGGGGTTCGTCACATCAGCATCCCAATCACCTGTGTTATCACCCTGCATCACCTGTCCCTTGAATTCCCAATGTCGGAGATCACGGCTGCTGAGCACAGAAATGCCACTCTCTCCATTCACGTCGTTGCCTGGTCCACATGTGAAACTCTGGGACTGGCATGTATCTGACACATTTGTAGGGCATCCGATGTAATACAGCAACCATTCTCGATCAGCAGGGCTATAGACAACTGTCGGGTTGTGGGCAAAAGTTCCCATGACCTCGGCAGCAAAGTGATAAGGGCCAGCAGGACCCGTGCGAGATTCAGCACGGATGATGCGACTGTATGGAGCCCAGTAGTCAAGACCACAGCCGTGCGTGAATTCGGAAGCAAAAAGATGATAGAGATTGCGCTCCCATGGGTCCTGAACAATCTTGGAACACCACGATGAAGTGCCCTCTGAAGTCAGATTATACCCGCTATGCCGCTTAGCAGGACGGATGTCAAGCGCGCCACAGTCGTCACCGGTCCAAGCCGGATCACATTTGCAGATACCATTGCTGCCACAAACGCCATTAAGGCTGCAGTCCTCATCGGACGAGCATGCCTGGTGAGAGAAAGCAACAAATAGGGTAATAAAAAGAATTGCGAGCCGAGCTAACCCTAGACGAGGGAGCCCCATGATGAAGGCGATGTAGCCGAGATAGCCGATGGAGATGTTCAATATCCTTCGTATCAAAAACGCGAAAGGGCCGAATTATCAGCGATCCAACTATTCATGCTAGGAATCCCAGAGAATTCATTGGTAGTAATAGTTTCATAATAAGCACCGGTTCCTGAAAAAAATAGCAATGGTTTGTGACTGACTTTTATATTCCATCTCTTGGCACTACAACTGCAACTTCACATCGAAGATCGCGACGGAGATCAAAATTGAGGGGATGCGGGGTGAGACCGACGGGTGAATATCTAGCAGTTGGCGACGGGAAGGCAGGTAAGACTAATAAGTGAAAATCGAGTTCATCGGAATTTGTGGCCTGGTTAAGAACGTTGGGGCTCCATCTCGTGTAGGAGAATCCGACGGGTATATCTATTCTAGTCTATGAGGGGTATCATAACTGTAAGTGCTTAGAGATCATCGAAGCTATTTCATTATTAAGCCGAAACCAATGTTACCCATATCTCCGCTATTCAGCGATTTCCCGCGACTAACAAGAGCTTCGGCAATTGATACTCTATTTTACAGCTTCTTTTCCAGAACTAGTTCAATAAATAGCGTGAGATGGATATGTGAAGATACTTGCCAGAGTTGCGTAACCCCGCTAGCAGACGAGAAAACTATAGGCGAGGGTGAAAGATCATATGATAAGCTGCGAATGATGGAAGACTCCGAACCACATGAGAATACTATCGGAGAATTATTGCTTGGCCGATAACTTACAATCAAACAGTTACAAGATTAAATCTCTCTAAGCGACTGTGGGCCAGTCAATTAATCCAGCGAGTGTCGAAAAGGTTCAGATGATAAGAGAGGCAGAATGAAGTATTATTTGTGTAAGTAGTGCTGTCTAATTAGGAGATGACGTATGTACATTCAGATCAGGTCGCAGCCATGCTACTAAGGCTCTAAAATTGCATTGGGCAAGCTACAAATAGCCAATTGGTATGCTGACTATGGGTTTCTATTTTAGGTCCGGTTTTGCTGAGTGTGTGTTTGGTGGAATTATTTGTGCCACACTTGCACCGCCGATTCCTCTTCTTTTACTAAAATGTTTCCTCGACAGACCAATACAAGTATAGCTCCACATGGGGTATTCCAGAATCATTAAATAGAATGGTTGGCTACCAAATCAAGCACCATATATAACTGAAATTTAGTTGCGTGTAATTAGACACCCTAGTCATCACTATATTTCAGCCGCGGCTTCATCCTCCTTGATGATCTTTTCCCACGCTACTGAGAGCCTTCCAGGTAAACACTCAATATCCAAATACCCGATGGCGAATTGAAATACGAGCCTCTTACCAGTTTTGTTATTCTACCCGATAATGAGGCTTTTTGGGATGTTGCCTCTTTCGGGGCCAGGACCACTCTCTGGAGGAGGTTGTAAAGCAATTACAATGACGAAGACACTCCTAACCAGAAGTCGACTATAATATCCATTTTAGTCCCGTTCGGGAAGTATTGTAATTGATTATAAACTATATTTTAGACTCGAGTGCTCCTACAAGTGTTTTTTTCTTTAGAGCGAAATCCTTGAATGTCTTTTGCATTTCTATGTACAAGTATAATTTCGAGATTTTTTTTTAAGATGAAAACTTGTTACTGTGATTCCCCATTGCACGAAAGTATTCGACACGCTATCTAGCAGCGTCAGCACATATCGCAGAGCATGATGCGCTTGCTTGTTCGTCCGGTGTTGGCTCAGTGAGTTGTTATGAAACTCCCCCATGTGCCAAGGCAAGCAAAATACAATGCAATATTGTTAATTTCATGACTTCGTTTATCGTTATCAACAAAATTAATAATTTCTTCACCTAAAATATACATGCTCAACCTTAATGGGGTTCACGGACATCAATGACCACGATGATCTTGGAGGCCGCTCCATCGCCGTCAAAACTGGGATACGCAAGTCGAATGTAGAACAACAAATACCATTAGCTATGAATATTATTCCTGTATTTAGCAGCCCTCTTAGGTTATGGATTGATAGGCGTAGTCTCTGGCCAAGCGGGCACAACCGGAGACTGCTGAACTAGTAACTCACCGAAACTTGGGGACTTGGGGTGCGAATTGTTATACCACCAAGTTGGGAGATTTTACATAAGCTTAAAACTGGAAAGCATTGGATAATATGTAACACTTATAAATCAATCTCACGCAGCTATTTTGCACAGATTGAAAAAATTCATCGTGGGTGTTGCGTGCTATTAGACCGAATAGTGGTATCAGGCACGGCGACTTCAATTATGAGCAATTTCTTAGCAAGCCCTAGTTTCTCATTATAAATGTATCCATATTCGTTCATCTCAGCGTGAGATCGGGAGCGTTTTTGCACCCGGTGGCTTCACCGGGAGAGTGGGCGTTCCTGGTGCAGTCTGATGGTCGCGCGTCCATTGTAGTATCCCATCAAAATTCCTGCATACCTTCTTGGTATTAAAGTCGGGCCATGGATGATTACTATCCTCAATCCAATGCGATACTACTAGGCCCACATCCGCATGGCACATAACGAATTGCCTTAATATTTCGACGCAGTGATCTGGGAATGCATTACGACTTTATGGTCTGAAATATATGTGGGAAGAGCGAGTACTCACCAAGATGAGTTTTCATCATGTTTTGGTCCATATTGTGGAAATCATGAGACGCATTCTGGTAAGAATTATAGTTGATATAAGTGAATTTCCGGAGTAGATTCTGCTACAGTTAGAGCTATGAAGCAAGGTGTACTTTCAGCCATACGCAAAAGGCGATCCTCAGTGTGACCCCAATACAAGTGCAGTGTAAGGAGTTGGGGAGTAACATACCACACAATGCAAGTGGTGAGAGAATTCCGGCTGCACAAAGTAGTTACCGCCATTCTCTGGAGCGTTACGCGCTGCCGTTTCAAGAGACGTGCTGATTCTGAGAAATTCTTCATCGCTCAAAGTCACATCCAGAGGTCGAACTTTGAACTTTCCATTAACCTCAGTCAATTATTTCGTCAAGTGTTTGGAACTTACAGATGGTGACATTGTCCCAGTTCTCGTCAAGCTCTCTGCTTGGTGGTCCTCGAAAAACGGAGGGGAAATCGAGAGAGCCATTGGTCCTGATTTCTTCAAAGTGCTGCGGCATGTATTTCAAAATGGGGGCTAAAGAGTCAACGTGGTCCAAATAGTTGATTGGAGAATTGAATTTATGTTAAACTTACAATAAGACGATGTCTCCACGAAGCAATTTTGGCTTGGTAAATGACCATCACGAAGTAGGAGAAGAAGCGCAAGAACGCCGGACAACAGCCATCCAGAAACAGCAACCATATTGACCCATAATCGCCTTTTGTAGCTTTGAGATTGATTGGTTTTAATTAACCCATCGACGTCGGTGTCGGCGTCTTCGCCCTCGGCCTGCCTCACGCTTGTATATTTGGATGGAGAGAAGCTCATCATGCCAACTTTTCCCAAACGACCGGAGTGTATAGGATCCAATTAAATCACCAGTGGCGAACTCTGTATGTTTCTCGAATTCGCGATTACAAATCAGTGTAACCTCTTCTACCAGCTATTCCAATCACCCATCATGGATGGCAATAGCACGGGATGAGCGATAAAACGGCAAGCAAGAAGTTTTATCGATCCAACACCGGCTACAATTAATTACAAATTCTCCACATAAATCTAAATAAATGCTCGAATAACAAAGAAATGCGCAAAGGCCACCAGATATATGCACGTGCTCTGCTCCCCACCAGAAAGAGGTGTTTGAGTCTCCCATTAAATCGTTAACAGTTGGAACCTGTTCGGCGCAGAGATACTTTATTTGCCGATAATCAGATACATGTAGTATTAGAAGTCGAAATATAAAAACATCATCCCAAATAAACATCCTATCGCAGCGAGGTTGCCATGCACGGCTACACACCCCGCCCTGTAGTCTTTGGGAATCCAGAGCAGTTGTTTACCGCCTTTAGTTATCCAGCCATCGGTGACTTGTAAATCATAGCCTTGGAGATTGTGAGGGGTGTCCACATCCAGTTCGGGTGAAGTCCTTATGTGTCCATGGTTATGCAGAGATATCGACTGTCCAGAGAAAACGTGATAGATGTGGTCTCCTCTCTGATAGGAATCTTGAACACCTGCAGAAATGCTCCTGTTTCCGTGTCCCATAGCTGTAGTTTTCTCCTGCGCATCGACGCTACCGTTCTGCCGTCTGGTGTGAACACCAGCGCTGTCACAGCCTCTTTGACAAAGCTTTTGAGTGTCCGCAGCCGAACGCCCATTGCTACATCCCAGAGCTGTATCGAGTGAGGAAGTTCTCTCACATGTAATGCTATAGTCTTACTATCTGGCGAACACGCAATGGCGCTATTGCTACCGCTGTAGTGATTGAGCACTCCCTGGCATACACCTGTTGCTACATCTCATATTCGTATCGTATAATCGTCAGATCCTGATGCTAACGTGTTGCCATTTGGCGAGAATGCTATAGTTGTAACGTTATTTTCATAACCCTTGAGTGTTCGTTGTTACCTATTTGTTGCTACATCCCATAGTTGTATTCCAGGGTTTAAGGAAGTGATGAAGAAAACGCAATCGAGAACGGGTGTGAACAAGTATATGGGAGATCTAACCATTTAAAGAGCCATTTGATGTGACCATTAAACTTGTACAGTTTCATCATTGTTAAGAATTACAACTATCTTACTCTAGACTGCGACATTGTAATACATCATCGCTAACTGCTCATGAAGCAGTGAACATTTATTCATCATTCCTATGCTCTCCTCAGATGACATAGCTCATTTGGCTCCTTTTTATTCTACGTTTCGTCGACGAAAGAACGAAAAGATGCGCGAGTTTTTGGGGGGGGCTCCTTTTTTCTCCTCTCTCTCTGCAGCTTCTTTATCTTCGGCTGTGATTCGACCAGTAGAAAGGTCCATTGATTCTGGTTGCACGCGAGAAAATCGAAAGAGGAATTTCGGAGCTAAGATGAGCACAAGGTGAATAGGAATGCCCACATAAGCAAACACGAACGGTTTCGCCTGGAACGACGGTATAAAGTTGCCCACTCCTAGAGAATATATGTTAGGACGCGTATTGTTGCTGATATGGTGCTGATGCAATTGCAAAAAACCAACATACCATTAAAAAAAACGACAAGGCACGTAATGAAAAGGCTTCCGGAGACTCTCAACTTCATCCAAGACTCGGCATAAGGAAGGCTAGCGCGGGGCATATTTTGTGCCTCCATTCCTCGTCGGAAAGACAGATAAGTAACCATGATGCTAATCCAGTTAAATAACCCGAAAATGGTAGCAAGTGACACAAGATCGCTGAATACTTGGTTGCTGCCGGTTGTTACGTTCATAAGTGCCAGGAGGAAGAAGATTGAAGATGCTCCAACCGCCACAAGAGGGACGGAGCCGTAAGTTTTAGTGAATATTTGAGGCAAATAGTTGTCGCGAGCGAGACCATAGAGTGTTCGCGATGCAATATATATATCTACATGCCGTTAGTCATACAGCCGTATTAGATTATTCCGATGTACTTGCCTGAGTTTGCTGCACTCAACACGAAAACAAGCAAGCAGCCGTTGATGAAACCTGGAAGAGTATGGATCCCCGCATCCTTAATAGCCACGATAAACGGAGATGCACCTATTGGATGATTAATAAAATATTATCAAAGAGTTGAAACGTTCAGAATGGTAATAGCGTCAACATACCGGCTCCCGTCTTCGAGTGAGTAGCAGTCATCAAGTCTGGACTATTGTATGGCACCACCATACCCAAAAGAAAAACAGCACCAACATAAAGGAAAAGGATACGCCAGAATGTCTGTCGGATGGCACGAGGAATCACCTTCCATGGCTTGTCAGCCTCCCCAAAGGCGACGCCCACGACCTCTGTTCCCATGTACACGAAGCCTGCGCTGACCATACATGACCACCAACCTAGAAAGCGTCCCGTTGCTCCCTCAACAAGATGCTCATTGAAAGCTCCAGGATCTTTCCAGTATCGAAATCCGAGTCTGTCATGGTTGGGGCCCCCACCAAGATCAATGACCAAACAGAGTATCATCAGTCCTAGAACCACGAGAGTCTTGATAATTGCAGAGACGAATTCGATTTCTCCAAAGACCTTGACTGGGAAAAGCTGAGGTGTTTATTAGCATCTCTATGTTTTGCCCTTATATTTTCTCAAGACGTACATTAATGCAAATGATGGGAACTGCAAATGAGACAATCCAAACACCAACATTAACATGGGGTAGCCAATACTGCATGATGAGGCCGGATGCAGTCAAGTTGTTGGCTAAAAGGACCGCATACTTGCAGAAGTAATTGAGTCCTGTTGCAAACCTGTGCTCAGTTGCAACTTATTAGTTGGGCTTCATTAGACAACCATGAGCAATCGGATACTTACCCGTAGGCTGGGTCTACGAAACGTGCCGCATAGCCACTGAATCCTTTATCCATGGGAAAAGCCGTTGCCATTTCTCCATAGGCAACGAGAACGTTGTAGCAGATGAACCCCAGGATAGCAAAGGCTATCAACAGCGAGCCAGGCCCGCCATTAGCCAAAGCAGAGCCCGTTGCAATCAGCAGCCCAGTACCGATAGCGCCGGCGATCGAGAACATGTTGATCTGCCGGCTGTTAAGACTCCTCTTGAGTTGGCCATTTTGGCCATTTGTCGGACCCAGGTTGGCTTCATCTGCTAGTATCGCGGTGCTAGTAATACCTTCGTCTTGATCAAAGGTCGGTTTATGTGAAGCTTCCATATTTCAAGAGCCGCTCTCTGTTCGAAGCGTGGAGTAGTGTAGGATCGAGAGGAGAGTTAATTCACAGAGCCGAGATAGATGAAACGATCTGGCTTGCTCATTTAACTTCCCCATGGGGTTGTCATCTCATTTGTATCCAGATTATGCATATGCTTGGTGTCGAAATCTATACGCACTTACAACTAAGATGGTACGATGGCGATTCGGCGCCGAGACCCCGTCTGGGGGCGTGCTATCTTGCAGCCTTGCCAGCCAACACACTAGACTCCACGCTATGGAATTATTTAGTCTAGTGCTATAGTGTATTGATACTCTTGATCGGCTTTTTCAATGTGGTCCAATGAGGGGATTAAATGGAGATGGTTCACGTCTTCCGGCAATATACATACCAGAAATATAGAAGAGTTATATGAGAAACATGCCCAATGGTTGTCACTATGCCACAAGGCGTCTCAATTCGCGGACGAGCAGTAAAGTGAATATATCAAAGCATAACGATACTACACCTATCACTATTATAGGAAGAAGCAGGTTTCAAAGTTTCGACGAAGCTAAAATAGCCGATTGTGGGGGAAGCTGTCAAATATGCATGGTCTCAAGAAGCGGCCGTCGGCGATAAATCACCGAGGTCGTTTTATTGATGGCACTAGCAGCTCTCCTTTTCGCCTTCAACATCTGGTATTCGAGACCCTTAAAACGCTTGTCCTATCCTAGGAAAGTCCACAGTATAATGGCTTATCATGAGTTTCCTTAATCTTTTGGGTTGTGTCAGACATTTTAAGAATCATAATAAATACTTGGATAAAGCACAAGCTCTTCACGCCATTGTGGAAACCAAATCAAAGGAGGCGACTTGGTGAAAAAAATTCAAGATAGGATCACATCGCCTCTACCGATGTATACCGTGTATTCGTTGTGATGGCCGTCTATTCTCCCCTGCTTTGTAGATCTAAATTATGGAAAACGCCGTCGTTTCTGGTTGTTTCGATAGATGCATTGCCATGTGCCCGCCACAGGAACTCTTTCAGCCACTTTCGATTCGCCTAGTTTGAATTCCGACCCATCCGAAGCACAACCACAAGGGGCGTAACGCTGCGCACCGTAGCATGACTAGAAATAACGATAAGGAGATGGCATCGGAGAAAAATGGCCGAGTCGAAAGCGTAACCAGTAATGATCCGATGTGGATACTAATCTTTCTTGTTATCTAGTCTTGCTCTTTATCGCAATATTTTATCCGAACTAACCAATAGAATACGTCTGGGAGAAACTGGGTATTCATCAAGGTGGAATTTATTGCAGCCTAGCCTGTTGTATGATTGAAAAAACATTAAAGGAGTTCGACAAGTATAGGGTTGGACTACACGAGTTGTATTTGCTCAGACGCCTTCCCCATAAT
This sequence comes from Trichoderma brevicompactum, assembly GCA_003012085.1. Lineage (NCBI taxonomy): Eukaryota > Fungi > Ascomycota > Sordariomycetes > Hypocreales > Hypocreaceae > Trichoderma > Trichoderma brevicompactum. Next base: position 20,371 of record PXNZ01000057.1, read on the forward strand.
ATGTAACGGGAACCAACCCACAATATGGTATTATTATCTTTATCGAGAGATCTGAGTCAACGCCAAGGTTGGTGTCCTCGTGTTGTTATGATCATTATGAGGCATAGATAGGCTGCGATATTCAGCTGTCTTCCGTGATGTTCCTGTAGGGTATAGAGCATCAGGCATGCAGGTTAAAGGGGAAGACATGTGCATAAATGTATAAACTAATGTAACACGAATTCGAGTCACTAAATTGGGATTAAAGCCATCATTTTGAGCTAGGTGGTATTACATGAGCTTCATGGACAGCCTCTCCGTCCCGAAACGTGTCGAGTCAGTGATTTGCAATGTTACTATCAAATTGATGGCTAGAGAATAAAAATACAATGCTTGGTTTGTCAAGTGTCTAGAATGAGCCCGCAGCCAAGAAACACCGTACCCTAAGCATATTGAGGGCCAGCATCCTTTGCAATTCTGTCCAACAACTTATGCAACCTCAACCCATCCTCGAAATCGGGAACGTCCTTGTCGCCCTTTGCAAAGGCGTCAAACAAGTAAGCCGTGTTCTGGCCCGGAGCCTTCACGGTCTCGATGTGGGCCGGCACCTCAGTTTCCCATTCAACCACTCTTGGCTCCTTCTCCTCCTTGGCCGTCCTGATGCGAATTATTCGCTCAGTGCTACCCATTTGGATCTGGCCACCATCAACGGTGAACTCGATTTCTCCCTCAGTGCCGGAGATGATCCAGCGCAGGTTCTTACCGACGATGTGGGGTGTCCGGTGGTAGGTGACGCTGGCGATGGCGCCGTTGTTGAGGATACCATTAACGAACATGTGGTCTGGGACTGTCTTGGGATAAGCTGGGTCAACCAACTGTCCAGTCTTGGTATCGATGAGCTTCATTTGGGTATACTGGTGGGAGAATGATGACTTGAGAGTAGCAAAGTCGCCCAGCACCCAGAGGAAGCCATCAAGGACTATTGTGTTGTTCTTCGTGTCAGCCTCTTTCATAACGAAATGGAAATAAAGAGGGGTTTGCATCCTTCACTTACAGTGAGCCAATCCAATGTGGAACTCGTTGCCACCGCTCTTAAAGTCCAAGTAATAAGTCGCATCGGCGATCCAGACATCAGGAGGGCCGTAGGCGGGCGCAAGCTGGGCTTCTGTGCTCGTGATCTTGCCAATTGCTCCGCTGTCAATCAATTCCTTGACTTTAATCAAGGCGGGATCAGCACGGAATTGAGTTCCGCTAATTGTCTTCACGTTTGCCTCTTTGGCCAGCTTTGTAAGCTCCTCTGCCTCTGCCGTGCTTGCTCCAAGGGGCCACTCCACAAAGACCTGCTTCTTGGCCAGGAGGACAGGCTTCGTCACCTTGAAGTGGCTCATCACGACAATGGACACAGACACCAGGTCGACGTCGGGATCATTGGCCAGGTCCTCGGGGTTGCCATATGCTTTGACGGTCGAGGGCAGCTTGTGGTACTCGATGGACCGGCGAGCAGATTCAACACTGGAGTTGCAGATGGCAACAATCTCATAATTAGGCGAGGGGACAAAGGATGCCAGGTGAGCAGAAACAGCCCAAGATCCAGGGCCAAGAACAGGACCAGTGGCGCCGAGGCCAATGATACCAACTCGGATAGGGGCCATTGCGGTGATGTTGGGATGAATATGAATTTTTTGAGTTATTTTTTTCTTGAAGTGGCTCTGACGCAGTTGAAATAAAGCTAAAATAGAATGTTGTGATGATGATTTGCTTGATGATGGAACTGATATTCTCTTCTTCCATTCATTCATCTTGCTCGAGATCTTGAGGGACTATTTGTACTCGGGGTCTATCCCCTTGACCCTTTCTCAACACACGCTCGTACCTCGCCTCCGTGGCATGTTCGCGTCTTCATCCACCTTCACATTACCAATGATACCATTCCCACCCATATCGGAATTCCGTTGGAATGGACAAAAAGTTCGACTGTACAACGCTGCCGCAGCCGCGCGCCAGCGATAAATTTGTCAGTGGTGATGAATAATCCGATCCTCCTCAAGGAACGGAGTTGCACTCGAGACACGCCCCCCTCCCTCCATCAAACCCGCACATTGCGCATCAGATCTTAATCTGGCGCCACTTCTCCGCCCACGCGGTCCAGATCAAGCTGCTCTCAACCTCATTTGCCTCTTTGATTCAAGAGCCCCTGGTCAAGCTCCACTTGAACTCCGGCGGGCTGCCCCGCTTGAACTCCGAAGCCATAGGAAATTGGTCCGCCTGCCGGAGATGGATTCCGCCTTGACTAATACCGCTCATACCGCAACGCCGCCCGGATCGCCGCATTTTTCTTAGAAGCTTCTCCCCGTGTTTCCTCTGCCTTGCCGGATAGATGATTGACAGAGAATACCGACGATGCCCATATCCAGGAAAAAGACGTGCGTTCAGTGTCGCCGGTCTAAGACGCGCTGCAGCCTGACGCTCCCTCGCTGCACTCGATGCGTGGACAAGAGTCTCTCGTGTGAATACGGTCTTGTAACCGTCCCGCGCATGGTCCCCTATTCCGTAATCAATCCCCAGTCCGGAGACCTGCGCGATGCCCCTACGGAGATCCGGTCGCTCGCCGCCGGACACGGACTCGCGCATGGACACCAACACGGGCAAGGCATTCCTCCGGGCTACGTAGTGATCGACTCGCTGGGCATGGCCGATGCATCTTCCTCGCCTCCTCTTTCATCCGCTACGCCGGTAATGGGCCATTCTGAGAACCGTTCAGATAACTGGCCGGTGGCATTACATGTCGACCTTGGTGCTGACACTGGCCTTGATGCAAGCGCTACCTCGACCATGGCCCCCATAGAGCCATGTCAAAGTGTCTTCAGCTTCATAAACGCAATCAACATGGCCGGCCATCCAACCCCCAATGGCACGTCCATTGACGAAGACACTCGTCTCCGCAACCCCCTCACCGGCTCGGGCACCCAGTCCGACTATCTCGTGCACGACAAGACTTCCCGCATACTCGCCAAGCGCCGGGGCCTCAATGCCAACAGCATTTTCACCACGAGGATCATCATGGGCCAAGTGTGTTCATTTCCCGCCATGATGGTCAGTGGACTTTCTCTCCCTCCGTTCATCCACAGCCGGTGCTCTCTGGATGACAGTTTGACGTTTGACTGTGCAAAAGCACAAAAGCACGGATGCTTACGGAAGACGTTGAATGTCTGTGCGGCACTGGTGGGGATGTGGATGGAGAGAAACCCCGTGAGCAGTCCTTTTGTGTGGGAGACGATATACAATGAGGTCGACAGGGTGCATAAGGAGGTATTGCATCCTATTCTACGTCAGGAGGTTGTAACCCCAGTACTAACATCAAGTGCGGCAGCATGAATCGTACGACTCAGAGACCATGCTCGAAGCTGTTCAGGCGCTGACAATATACCTGCTGCTTCAAGCGCAGGATACGGAGACGCTGGGCAGAAACGACGTCAAGTTTCTTCTAATAACCTTGGCCGTATGCATATCACTCATTCTCATCTCTCGCCTCGTTGAATCTAACCACTAACGTTCGCAAAGGAAATCGGCCAAAAGCTACACTTATCCCTCGAGTACAATACTTATATCGACACCTGTGGGAACCCTCTCAACCGCTCAACATGGGCCCTCTACGAAGGTGCACGAAGGTACTCCATCTCTCTTCTCCTCATCATGTCTTGAAAGAGAGTAATTAACCTCCAATCCACAGAACACTGTGCCTTCTCTATGTCATCGAAATGTTCCTCGAGGTCAACTTTCGCCAGAGCAAATCCCGATGCTGCCAGAGCTTCACCGCCGCTCCTCTCCCCTGCATCCGCGAGCTCTGGGAAGTGCCATCGACGTACGAGTGGAGGAAGCGGTATAGCGCTTTTCTCCGCTGCAGGGCCGCTGAAAAGATTCTCACCTTGGCTGATTACAAACTGTCTCAGCACCTGTCCGTTGAGGAGCTCGCCAATGGGCCCGGCTCGGGAGAGGGTTGTGGCGCAATAATAAAGGACGTGATGAGGTGGTGCGAGGGTCTGGATCAGTTTGGGACATTAATTGTGCTGGCAGCAACGCTAGTCAAGTATGAACTGGGGCCATCAACAATGGGAGGTAATGGCTACGTTAAGATTGTGTGACAAGGAGCATCACGATGCGGATCAGATACACGTCACAGGAAGTCTCTGTTCCTAAACAATAACGAACACTAATGAGTAATGAGTAATGAGTAATGAGTAATGAGAAAAGAATTCATAATAGTCATAAACTCTAAATATGCCGTGCCTTGTTTTTTTTTACTTCCATCACTCCATCATGGTATCACCATCCAACTCTTGCGCCTCTTCAACAGAACCAGCGTCCAATAATGACCCTGTAACAGGAACTGCATGTCTCGGCCAAACTCTCTTATACAAGCTGATACCAACAGAGTCTTGAGGGTTAATTCGGCCGTCAAACGTCGCCTTGAAGTAACCATGAGTTCCCAGAGGCTCCTTGATGAAGCCGCTGCGTCCGCGCTTGGTCCACAGAGGCATCGCCTTGAACCACTCCACGTCCTCACGGTTGAAGAACATGTACCGGACGGTGACAATCTTCTTGTGGATGTGGTACGGGTGGCCTGTGAGGATGACCCGCTTGGCCACGACGCGAGCTGTGGAAGGCGGAAGGGCCGTGCCCGTCGCAATCAGCGATAGACCAGCATTTGAGGAGTTTTCGCCGTCGACACCTTCGGTAGAAGCCGTCTTCTTGAAGAACAGGACAGGGACGGCTCCCCATGTAATTGGCCCCATGAATGTGGCAATGGCTGATTGACCAGGGTGCAAGTATCGGCAGTACTTGTGCACGTCGTTTGGCGTTGAGCCCGACTGTGAGAAGAGGGGCTTGATGACCATCCTTCGAGGGCCGCATTGCACGATCAACTCCTCTTTAGACTTGATTGAAGAAGTGTAATCAGAGCTGAGGTTGATCAGATAGTTTACTGCAGTCTTCTTGTTCTCGTGTCGAAGCAAGGATACCAGCGTGACTGGCGAGCTGGGGTTGTAGGTCTTCTCCGCTGCGGCGGGTATTCCCTTGATGTAGACATGTACACGAGTTCCAGGTTGCACGCCACCAACCAAAGCCTCACGAGTCGCTCTTGATCGTGAGGAGTTGTAGTCGGGAATCTGCAAGAGCCGACGCCATTCTTCCGGCTCGTGAGCTCGATCCTCATCCTCCAACCAGGGGCTAGTTCGGAGGCTCTTCAGACCGCGGTATCTGGCCAATCTCTCTCTGGCCAACACGTGAGGATGAAGCTCAATCTCGTCGGGGAACTCCTTGTCATCTTCGACCTCGTCGCGCTTGCGTGCTCGGTACTGCTCCAGCTGTGCAGCGTCTTCCTCCTCATCCGGTTCCATCATCTCAGATTGAGGATACTCCGAAGGACCAGCCTCCGTAGGCTCAGGCTGAGCAAAACCCTCCATACCATCTTCAGGGCCCATTTCTTCCTCCTCATCGTCGTTTCCATCGTCCATTTCCATGTCCTCCATATCAGAACCTGAGTCTGACACGTCATCGAGATACCATGCTGACTGATACTTTGAGGTTCCTTTGGGCACCTTCTTCGTTGCAGCTGTTGCCTCATCCTCCTCATCTGAGAAGTAGTGATGCTCATCCAGCAAGACGCCCTTCTTCTCTGACGGTGCAACTGACATGGCAGCGTCGTCTTCTGCATCCATCAAGACATCTTCAGGGGCAAGATCATTCAAATCGTCCCGGTCGTCAGAAGGCTCCTCCAAAACCTTTTCTTCCTCAGTATCAATTGTTATTTCTTCGCCCTTCTTCTTGACATGTTTGGGCAGAGGAGCGGCAACAATTTTTTCAATCTGGTACGTGCCCCAGTCGCCGACCTGTACCAATCGATCCGCCTTCAACCCCTTGCCCCTAACAACTCCGGTGATGATTGTAGATTCCGAGTCGTTAGATGCGAATCGAACGTTCTCTGCCAGCATCCAACTCCTCTCGTCCCTCCACCTGATGCCCTTTGGGGTTGTGCTGCAGAGAGATCGCATGAGATTGGCACAGTCCTGCCTGTTGTCGATACTGTAGAGCTTTTCCTGCTCGGGATGGAAATGTGTAATGAATGATTTGAGAGAGCCCATCACACCAGGTCTCTGCTTCGCAGGCTCGACCTTGTCAAGGCCCTGTACGAGTGTGAATAGCGTCGACAAGCCCTGGCTCTCGACACTTCGAAGAATCAGCTCGCCCAGCTGATCAACCTCAACAGAGGCTGATAAAACGACGACGACGAAATCAGCAGCGCTGGCGGCATCCAAACAGGCACCAAGGTCTCGCTCAAGAGCAACATATTGCAGTTTCTGCTTGAATCGGTCGATGGGCACTTGGAAATTGTTGCTGCTGAGATCGGTTTCGATATCAAGGCTACCGTTCAGCGCCTGGATAGCGGCCTTGGCATCGCCATCAGAACACAGAGGAATAACTGCCACAATTCTGGGAGCGCCATCTTTCCCAGAAAAAATCGACGTCTCCTTCAGGTGCTCCTTGTGCTTGGTGAGGCGAGTCTGCTTCGCCTGATTCCGTCGGTCGAATTTGGACATGACTTGCTGGTGGGGAGTTTTGCGCGATCCTTTTTCATTCGGGACTCGGCCTAGAGGATGTAACGTTAGAGACTCTTTTTTTGCCCTTCACACAAATGCGCTATCAAACCTTTTGCGCGATCCCTCAGCTCATGCTTGGAGGCGGCCTTGGACTTGAACGGCTTGTGGGTGACCTTTGTCGTCGGCCGATGCGAGTGTTGCGCCACGGCTGCAGACATTTTCCCGTCGCCGCCAGCCTTGAACCGAAACGGTAGCGATGCCAGCTTGTATGCCGTGAAATATCAACAGCAAGCAATCCAGCAATGCTTGTGCTCGGCAGGGAAATTCGGAAGATTTGCGAGCGTTCGGCTGCTTGACGGAGCGCAAGACAATTGCAGAATCGCTTGGATGGTGGGGTTTTCAGTTATCAAGAATTTTTTGTTGTGGCACATTATCGATAAGCGCGGTGGGTTGGCAGATCAAGGCCCTGCCAATAGCAGCGCCGCGATAGGCCGCGACAAGTCTAGGCGGTGGAAATTTTGTCTGCAACTTTCATACCAAATTGGTTCTGCTACCAGCCCAGAGTCTGCCATCCACGAAATTCGCCAGAAAAAAAATCACAACGGCGCAATGGATGCGGACACAGCTGTTGCGCGTGCGCCCACGGCGCGCAAGAGCGAGGTAATTGTCACCGAAAAGCCGCGAACCGACATTGCCACCCGCGCCGAGAGAGAAAAGGCCCGGAGGATCAGGGAAGCCAACAAAGCCTATGGCCGAGGGAAGCAGATCAACACCAAACAGATCAAGGACAAGAAGCTCCGAAGAAATCTCAAAGAACTGGAGTCAAAATATCAGAATGCAACCCTGAAAGCCAAGGACGCCGAGATCCTGCTGGAGAATGAGTCCGGTTTCTTGGAGGCTGAAGGAGAGCTGGAACGAACCTACAAGGTCCGGCAAGACGAGATTGTAGCCAATGTTGCGGTCGAGACGGCGAAGAAGCGATTCGAGCTCAATTTAGACCAGCTAGGCCCATATCTATGCGACTACTCGAGGAACGGACGGGAGCTGCTGATCGGTGGCCGAAAGGGCCATGTCGCGACCATGGACTGGCGAGAAGGCAAGCTAGGATGTGAGATTCAGCTGAACGAGACGATTCGAGACGTCAAGTGGCTGCACAACAACCAATTCTTTGCGGTAGCGCAGAAGAAATACGTTTACATCTACGACCGCAATGGCGTTGAGCTGCATTGCCTAAGAAAACACTCCGAGGTTACACACATGGAATTCCTCCCCTACCACTTCCTCTTGGCTACAATGGTAGGACTTTTAATTCTCTCCCCCAAAATCGCAACAATCATAGTCAGCTAACGAAATGGTTAGAACACCGGAGGCGTTCTGAAATACCAAGATACTTCGACCGGTCAAGTCGTTGCCGAAATCCCATCACGCCTAGGTCCTCCCGTCTCATTAACCCACAATCCCTACAACGCGGTCATTCACGCCGGACATCAGAATGGCACAGTAACGCTATGGTCGCCAAACTCTGCCGAACCGCTCGTCAAGCTATTAGCACACCGAGGCCCCGTGCGGTCCATTGCTGTCGATCGAGAAGGCCGATACATGGTCTCTGCAGGACAAGATGCGCGCATGGCAGTCTGGGACATTCGCATGTTCAAGGAAGTAAACACCTACTCGACGTACACACCAGCATCTTCCGTCGCCATCTCAGATACCGGCCTCACAGCCGTTGGCTGGGGCACCTCAACCACCATCTGGAAGGGCCTCTTTGACAAGAACGCCGCTGTCCAGGAGAGAGTACGATACCCATACATGAAGTGGGGACGCGAGGGCAAAACCATCGAGCGAGTCCGCTGGTGTCCCTTTGAAGACGTCCTCGGCATAAGCCACGACAAGGGCTTCTCCTCCATCATCGTCCCCGGCGCCGGCGAGGCCAACTTCGACGCCTTCGAGGCCAACCCCTTCGAAACGCACAAGCAGCGACAGGAGAGCGAAGTCAAGGGCCTGCTGAACAAGCTGTCGCCCGAGATGATTGCCCTGGATCCCAACTTTATCGGCAATATCGATCTGAGATCCGATGCACAGCGCAAAGCTGAAAAGGACCTGGATGCCAAGCCCATGGACATTGCGGAGGAGATCCGCAACCGAGCAAGAGGAAAGAATGGCGCGCTCAAGAAGTATCTGCGCAAGCAGCGGAAGAGGAACGTCATCGACGAGAAGAGGTTGCGCGTAGACGAGCTGTGGAAAGAGCAGCAGAAGAAGAACGACAAGAAGCGAAAGGAGGTGGAAGAGGACCTGGGACCGGCGTTGTCGCGGTTTGCGAAGAAGGAGTGAGGGTAGCAGTCGGGCACATATCAAAACTTACGTATATATTAATACCCATAGCATGATAGACAAAAAAGTCGTCTACCTACTGGTGCTCTGTGTGACTGTAATGATGAATCAATAGGTGCTAATGGATAAACAAAAAGGAGCAAGATGGCTCATCATGTCATAAAATCGTCAAAATGTTCTATTTTTTTTACGTTCCCAGTGTACCGTTTTGATGTCTTATTCATATCCGTCCAGCTGTGTCAGCCCAAAAGCCAGTCATGACCCAGACGCCGTCCATTCACCTAGACCACATCTCTACTTCAACTCTCCAGCATCGTCCATAAATCATATGCATTGATGCCTTGTATACACGCAGCCCAATCCCTTACAGCAGCTTCAACTCCCCCGTAACCTTATCCACCAAGCTCCTCGGCCCTGGTCCAACTCCCAGCACCGTCATGCTGCCCGCCTCAATCTGCGTCCGGCCTGCGTCCTGAATCACTTCAGCCGTGAGTCCCATTGCGCGAGCCTTGCCCCGCAGCTCCAGCATCTCCGCCTGGCTCTTGACTTGTACGGCAATCTTGGCCTGGCCGAAGCGCTCCCATCGAGAGAGCAGCTTGCGTTCGGGAGAGGACGGGTCGGCGCGGGCAAGAGCCTTGTAGCAGGCGAGGGTAGCATGGGAGCATTGAGCAGCAATTTTGCCTAGTCGTTGTTAGATCACGGGTCCAAAGGGGGGGAGAGATTCAAGAGGAGAGAGTAGAGATTGCAAAAAAAAGGGAACAAAACTCACCTTTTGTCATGCCCAGATCCGTCCTCACAACCAGCACCAGCTTGCACTCCTCACTTGTATCCATCATCAAGCTCCTCTTCTCCGCCACGCCCGAGTCGCCAAACTTGAGGCCCTGCCTCCGGTCCGCATCCAGCCCGTTGGCCCAGTTCGGCGCATGGTCCAACACCGTATCGTCCTCGTCTATGTCGCTCTCCTCGCTCTCGACCGGGTCGTTCCGGTATCTCCGTCGCTCCTCCGCCAGAGCCGGCGAGATGAGATACCCTCTGGTGGTGAAGATGCCAAACATGTAACCCGTGACGAAGCTGGCGAGGGCGGTGGTGAGGATGATGCCCGTCTGGGTCGCCTGGTCGGTGGAAGCCATGGCGGGGTAAGAGGGGAGGAGGTTGTCGGTTGTGACAAATGCAGATTTGATCTATTCGACAGTAAATTGGGAAGAGAGTAGGAAGAGGAGAGCAGAGGAGCGAGAATGTCCCGAGGCAGTGATGGTCAGGAGTTGGAGGAGGAGATGGAGATGCGTGACATCAGTTTCAAGTCCCAGAACAAGAAAAAAAAAAGCCCTGCAGTTAAAACCCACTATTGCGTCCTCCCTGCCCCCCCTGTAACAATGCTCAGTCATAGCGCATCCCACGCCGGATTACGGCGATCTGCCCGCCCTGCAAGACCCCTCCAACCCCACCCTCAGCCGCTAACTCAACCGCTAAAAGCGCTCCGTATCTGCGGCTCAGTCAGTGCGAGCCAAAACCCTCGAGTCTAGTATAAATCCATCGTGATCCCACATGTGATTTCTCTTATGCTTTCCATTATTATCTCCTAAAGCCTCAAAGCCTCCTCTCAGCGCCGCCATGGCAGAAGATAAAAAGGCCCTTATCGTGGCCCTCTCCGGCTGCTCCTCCAGCGGCAAGACGACTCTCGCACGGCTCTTGCGGGACATCTTCCCCAGCACCTTTATCCTGCACGAAGATGACTTTTACAGGCCCGAGGTTGAGTGAGATTTTCCCCCCTTCTGCTGAGCCTCCAATATGACCTTCATTCATCTCATAACCTGTGCTAACATACAATCAACAGCCTGCCCATGAAAGATGGTCTCCTCGACTGGGACTGCGCCGCATCTATTGACATTCCCGCCATGGCCGAGGCGCTCTCATACATCCGCCAACATGCCTCGTTTCCCGTACTTACACCTCCTCTCATCTCCTAACCTTCATCTTGATGCTCATCCTCAATGCTCATGAAAAATACCAAAAACTAACTTGCCCCTTCTCCCAGCCAACTCTCGACTCAAGAGAAGACCAAAACTCCGTCGGCAAATGCCCCGTCTCCGACGCCGCCATCTCGGCCCTCAAGTCCAAAGTCTCCTCTCTCCTCCCCTCAAGCCACCCCCTGAGCACCTCCTCTCTACGCCTCTGCCTCCTAGACGGCTTCCTGCTCTACCCCCCTTCCATGTCCGCCATCCACCCCCATCTCGACATCAAGCTCTTCCTGCGCGCGTCTTATGCGAGGGCCAAGGCACGTCGTGAGGCTCGAGACGGATACGTCACGCTGGAGGGCTTCTGGGCCGATCCGCCGGGGTACGTCGACAAGATTGTCTGGCCAAACTACGTGGAGGAGCACGCATGGATGTTTGAGGGCGGAGATGTCGAGGGCAAGTACAAGGCCGATGTGCTTGAAAGAGAGGCAATCAGGGTACCGGAGGGGGCGGACGTGGACGGTGACATGGACAAGATTCTGGGATGGATGGTGGATGTGATATTGGAGGAGCTGAAGAAGCACGCCTAATACTTATAGATGGAGATGGGTTTCGTTTAGACGATGGAAATAAAAAGGCCCTTTTCTCGCCTTAATATCGATTCTGTAAAAGAAATCATCGAGCATTGCTCTAGAAGTGAACAGTCTTTCTACCAAACTTATCCGCCAAAAAGAGACCAAAAAAAAAAAATCATTCCAACATGTGACGACAAATTTGCGTCCATGACCCTTGTGTATATCCCATGAAAATGCTTTCATCATTCGTCATCCAACTTACCTTGGCCTTCACTCACCCATGACCACGTCGGCCGCGGCATTCTTCCTCTCCTCCGCCAAGATCTTGAGCGCCTCCGTTGCGGCCTTTGTCTTCACCTCCTCCCTGTTGATCCCTCCGCGAACCTCCGCCACGACTCTCTCCCCAATGATAACCTTGCAAAAGTACTCCTTTTCACCCGGAGTCTCGGCATCCTCCTTGACCGCGAGCTCGTAGACGACGGTTTTCGAATTGGCCCATTTGCCCAGCTCCTCCTTCGGATGCTGTACTTGCACATCGTCACGCAGCAAACGATCCAAGTATTTCAAGAGACCGAATCGATCAGTGACGGCCTCGACTGCGGCCATTGACCCAGAGTCGATCCATACAGCGCCAAGCACCGACTCAAACAGATCAGAATAGAACTTCTTCGGGTTGAGCGCGGCCAGCAGTGCCCAGGGGTAATGCGTGCCATTCTCCATGGTCTCAATAATCTCGCCTCTCAAGGCAGCGTGTCTCTTTACGGTCTCTTCTTGTTCGATCCCTATAGGGAGCGATGCGTGTCTCATGAACTGCCACAAGTAAGAAAACGCTTCTACTTGCTCCACGTTGCCATCCTCCGTCAAGACGGCCTCTGTCGATTTCAGGCTGTGCTCCATTGTCATAAACGCGAGGAAATCGCCATTCACCAACCCCGTCTTGAGCGTGTGCATCTTGTAATGGGGCAGCTCCGGCGTCACGTTGGAGAGCTTCGAGACGATGACGTTGTCCAGGATGGCGTCTCCCACAAACTCCAGCCGTTCGAGGGATCGCTTGCCCGTGTCCGCCACATAGGAAGCATGCGTCAGAGCCTCGGTCAGGAGCGCTTTTCGCTGAAACGTGTAGCCAATCAACTCCTCCAGGGGTTTCAGAATCGGCGGGAGAGGCTCATTCTCAGGCACCCTATCCAGAAGAGCTTGCCGATCTTGGTCCACGCCATTCCATTCAACTTCATTGAGAAAGACGGAGATGCACTTCACCGCCTTGGTGAGGCCTCCGTCCTTGACTCCATCTCTGTTGCCATCTGCGTATGAGGCTCCAATCAGCGCCTCGACCATGTCTGCAAGCGTCTTTGTCGATAGCTTTCTCGTCTCCGTGCTGGCGTCAGCATCTTCCTGGAGAATGTCGTCCAAGTACAGGGGACGCCACTTTTGACCTGTGAAGGGCTTTGTGACGAGGAACCTCGGCAGCCTAAATTCAACTGCCGCTCGGTACAGTCTGGAATTGGAAATGAGTCGGTCCCGCCAGAAGGAAAGGTATCCCTCAGGCCAGTCGGGATCTAACAGTAAATCATGTAAGCAGAGGCATGTCGAAAAGGAAAAGTGCGTCGTAAAACAAAAAAGGGGGGAAACTGTGGCAATGAGTAACCTACTTAGAGCAGCGGCCTTTACACAGGTGCAAAACTTGAGAATAGAGTCGCCGAGAAACTCCAATCTCTCATAATTCACCGGTTCAGACGCGCTGCGTGCACAGATGGCCTGCCTAATCAGGTCCAAATTCGAAATCTCGACTGGCTCCAGAACCGTGTTGGCCAGTTCCTTGGCCATGAGCATAACGCCCAGCTCATGGATGATGGTGGGTATCAGCATGCCAAACTGCGCATGCTTTGCCGGGATGCTATCGACCATCGCCCACTCCAACGGATACACTCGCGAATAGGGCCTGCTGCTAGCCAGGTCCTTGGCAGGGTCCCCGTGTAGGCGGTGCAAGAAATCTGTTCTCCGCGTCCACTTGGTGAGCACGAGATAGGGGACATTTTCGGGAGCCTTTTCGAATTCATAAAATGCATTCTGAACCTCTGCTATAGCGGGCTTGAATTCGACAACGTCCTTGTATATATATGGCGAATTCGTATTGTCCCGAATGAGATAATGCCCTTGTTTTACTCTTTCATCGTCAGGATCATAGTCGTCGGCGCCGATTTGACTCATTGAGAGCGATTCGCCCTTGGCCCAAACCCGTATTACGTGTTCTCGCTCTTCGACCGGCCATCGATGGGAGAAATGAAGCGCAAGCAGAGTCGAAGTATGGTCTGGTAAAGACGCAACCTGCTCGTGCGCCACCGGCGTTCCGGCAGCAAGTCGTAGCTCCAACTGGTGATTCCGGTCGAGAAACATCCGCAGCGGCTGAGGCTGGTTGAGCCATACAGGCAGCAAAACCTCGTATTCGCCAATCACTTGCCCTTCCTCATCAAAGCAAGTCACGGAGTAGAGCCATTTGTCGCCGGCTTCCCGCCACGCAGCAGCAACATTGTGCCACGGCTTCATCGTCAGCTCGACCGGCACTTCGGCCGCTCGAGTGTCGATTCCGGGTATCTCACTATATTTGAAGGGCAGCAGATTTTCATTGACAAGCCCTGAATCATACAGACTAACGTAAGCTTGGAAAGCCGCATCTTTGGTGGCATTCTTCTCCGATAGCCACGAAGAGGCACTGCTAAACTGCCTCGGGGTCACCGGTATGAACGGTGGAAGCAGAACAGTGGCAGTCAGTTCCGAAGAATCCCGCTCTTGGTGTATGATGTAGTCTGGCCGACTGTCGACAAACTCTCCCGGTGACAGAATCCTACAGAAATGCTCCAGGTGCTGCTTGGCATTGTCGAATTCAAGCCTCGCCCCAGTAGACTCAACAATGAAGCAAATGTCGCTCGGGCTCTCCGACTCCTCCACCGCCCCGAGCCTGTGGATTTCTCTCTGCTCGTCCTCAAAGATCTTCCTCATTTCCTCCTCCTTCTCATCAAAGTTCTGCCGAGCCGGGTTGGATTCGTCAAAGAAGATGACAAGTCTCGAGTCCTTGGTCCGAGCTCGCCCGCGCCTCTGGATGAACGACTTTGATGTCGTCGGGGTATCGAAGCAGATGACGAGGTTGCAGGCGGGGACGTCGATGCCCTCCTCCAAGACGGACGTTGCAATGAGCAAGTTGATCTTGCCGGAGCGAAAATTCTGCAGAGCCTTGTAATCAGACTTGTTCCCGAATTCGTACAATGCCTTTCGCTGAGTGGTATAGCCCGAGCTGCCAAACATGGTTCCAATCTGGTACTTTGCCGTGATGGCGGGGTTCCTGGAGAGAACTTCGGCAAGCATCGTCACCACGATGCGTTCCTCGACAAAGATGATTCCCACTGTGGCTTCCTCTGTGGACAAGAGTTCGTGCAGTATCATGCTGACTTTGTCAGAGATGTCATCTATCTCCTGCGGCGTCTTGGTAGGAGGCTGCACATTGACTTGGCGGAGGACATTGGCCATGTACGTCTTTTCCGAGTTGAGCCAATTATCAAAGAAATCATCGCCTTTGTTCACCTTGCTGAGAAAAATCGATATGACCTTCCAGATGTAGAGGTCAGCAACCCAGGGGCCAAGATGTTTACATACGTCCTGAGACCGAGAACAGAAAGTCTTCATCTGATTCTGCGTGTAGGTGTCGTACTTCTCAACGGCCTTGGCCAGCGCGCGTTTGTTCCGGTCTGTTGGATCTCTCAACAATAAGAGTATGTAAGGATCTTCTCTAATGTCCAGGTCGTGATACACCTGATTCAGAGCGCGCATGGTCGGAGTCGAACGCTCCTTGCCCGGAATGTAAATGACATGCGATATGTTGGGCCGTTTAACACATTTGAGGAGCTCGTCACGGTGCAGAGTGGGCGAGACGCATCTTGCATTCATCAACTTTTCCAAAGCCTCGAGGTCTTGAACTTCAGATCGAATGCTGGGAGTTGCTGTCAAGCCCATTATGGAGGGCACGCTCTTCCCAGCCAGCCTACATGGATGGTAATGGCTACTCATGATTTTGCCGCCGGGATTCCTGCCAACGCAATTGTGGACTTGGGGTCAAACAATGTCAGCAGTTGGAAAAAGCTCTTGAGCTGCATATTGATCTTTCCGTTTTCTTTCGTTTGCTTTTGCACTACACATACCTTCATCAAACACAATCAGTGCCAGGTGGCTCATATTAATGTAGCCATGGTTGAGGGCATCGAGCAGAACCTGAGGCGTCGTAACCACAACTCGAGCCGTTTCCAGGATTGTGTTCCAAATTTCCGGTCCCCAAGTAGGGACATTGCGATTGCCAGCCAGCATTACCATGGGCACTGCGGGGATCTGCAGCTTGAGAACTTTATGTTGCTGGGCACTCAGCGAAACAGTCGGCGCAATAAACCAGATGATCTGGTGGGCCATTTTGTTAGTTCTCTCCTTTCTCCTGTAGCCCTTACGCCATCGTCGCTCGGCGCTCGCATGGAAGCCATGCGCAAGTCGTCGATAGCTCACCTTTGTCGAGTCGCAAGACTCCAGTTCAGCCTTGATACGCAAAACAGCCCTAATGCAAGTCCCCTCAAGTCAGCGCGGACCGAGCTGAGCAGAGCCTGTGGAGAAACGACGAAAGCAGCGTCGAGGGGAATTCCGTCTCAATTACAGACGGCGTACGTGAGGATACGCAACTTACACTTGCGTCTTGCCACTCCCAGTGTCCATCTACACAGCATCACCCCGCTTGGTCAATGGACATGTCTCAATCAGAGGCAAGAAACAAGAAGAATCTAACATACAGCAACAATCACATTCTGCTTGAGGCTCTGGTCGAGCATCTCCAGCTGGTAGGCCCTCGACGCCATGGCTACTGCTTGTTCTCCATCTTCGTCCGGTGCTTCTGCCTGGACTCCTGAGGACAACACATCTTGGACGGCGGCAGCGGACGGGGCGTCCCTGATATCAGCTCCGGGCACGGGAGCTTCGTCAACGGCGACGCCAGCATCGTCGGAAGCATCCACCCACTTCTCAACGCTCAGGCTAGGCGCTCCGACCCCCTGATCCAGGGGTGTATACGCAGAGCCATCACCGTCCACCCCTCCAGAGGCCAGCGAGGACCTCGACACGGGCGAGCTTGAGTCGGATCGGGCAGGCCGTGCCGTGTCGACGTTGTCTGCTATCACGTCACCACCAGACGAACCACGGGTCGACAAGGTCCTCGGAGCAGGTCCCGGAGCAGGGCTACCGGTTCCCAGGACAGCCGCCGCTAAACTCCCTGCCAAACCGCGCCACATGGGACGGCGGTAATTTGGCGCTCCCGCAACTGCGGATCTTGCGCTCGAAGTGTGACTCAGGCAACAACCACCTCTGCCTGAGAGACGAACCCGCAGGCTCCAGGATGGCAGCCTGACGTGTATACCAGACGCAATGCTGCCCGTAGTTACAAATCTAGAAAGGGGGTCTCCGGTCCTAGTCGCTCATGAACGAAAGAGGAAAAAAAAGACCCGTTGGCGGGATCCTAGTTCGAGATGCTTCACAAACGGCGCCGAAACGGCGCAGCTCGTTGCGGGGTAGGCCTAGATGAGCTGATGGGGCTTTCGAAGTTGCTTAGAGTTGGATTAGAAAAGAAAAATTCAAAAACCTCTTGGCCACAATGGATCACGGCCTGCAAACCGGTTAATACAGACAGGCCTCAGTGATTCGTATGCGTGGAGCTAGGTAAAAGTTGCTAACCCAGTTTTTTGTTTGATGCGCGTGGGTAAGCTTAATTAGCAAGCCAACTCGATCCTGGCCCAAAGGAGAGAGACGTGGCGTCAACAGCTGAGGCGTCCTTACCCAGCAAGCAAGCTACTCGCGGACATCGGACAAGCGCCGCTCTAGCTTGCTTTTTTCTGGCACCAGGCCTAACAAAGTCCTTGAAGTAGGACAAAGAGGTTGGACAGAGGAGACGCAATTAGGTGACGTGTGGGGGGGAGGCCTACTACCTAGGTAGGTAAATGCGTATGAGTGTGTTACAAACAATCTGGGCAAGTGTTCCGTATGAGCGTGTTAAAATCAATCTTGGACCAGGTCCTAAACTGACTACCTAGGTAGCTTTACCCTGTGTAAATATGCGTATTCAATACGCCAGTCGGCTCTCAGCAAACGAACTACAGAGTACGAAATCTTGATTCTAGACGAGAAGCAAACGGAGCATTCCCCATTTTCTTCATCTTTAGTTCTATTTTTCTTCTTCTTCCTATTTTTCTTTTAGTCACACGCCCAACTACCGAGGCGAGCAGGCATCGGAAAGCTCCGCATTAATTTCCTTTTGCAGCTCTTCCTAATGCGTAATCCGCTGCGTGATAATATACACAAGCTTGGTGATGTTTTAGCTTCTGTCTTTTCTCACGCTTCCTTCTACCCATCCAATCACGACGTCCGTTTCAAAATCTCAGACGATATTTATAAGATAATCATGACTCTGCTACTCCGCGTATTCCTGTTACCTGTCTCTATATCCTCTCAGCCCCACGATCGCTGCTTGCTTCCTAACATGGAACCCGGCTACGTGCCCAAGCGAGCTAGACGAACTAACTGCCCGCGCCATATTTTTTTTTTTTTTTTGCTTGGCCTCACGGCCTGGACTCCTTACCCGACAGACCAATAAACAGTCAGTTGATCACGAGGCGCGGTCCAATATTTGCGACAATTTTCGAGAGCCCTGCGGAAAAGTTTGGTTTGGAAGGATTCGATTAGGCATCTAACTCGATGCGTGTTTTTTTTGGTGTGTTTCTTATAAATTAACTGTCAGTCACAGATTGTCACGCCGAATGAGTGTAAATGTGCCCGGACTCAATGCAATTGTGTCTAGCTGCCGTGATAAACTTTGTCATCTATAGCGTGATACTCGGTACAGCATTGTCAACGTTGATAGGCACGCACCCCCTCAATTGATTTGGCAAGGCTACAGGGCATTACATAGCACCACAAAGGTGAAGTATAATACAGAATCCTGAGGTACGAGATTCCGTAATCAACACCTTCAAACCCTCCGATATTACAAGCCACCGCCCACCGGCATTTCTTCCTATAAGGTATGGATGGTTCCATCTCTCCGGGACTTGTCGACCCACCACCGCGGATCTCGCCTTGACTGCTCATGTTATGTCCGCAAAAGGGAACTTTTGTCCTATTTCCGATCTGCTATGCAGACTGGGGGAGTCGAGGAGTCATAAGAGTCATAATGGAGTTTGTGGCTTAGATGCTCGCCCAGGCTATTGTAGATGCTAGTCTAGTACAAATATAATCCGCGCGCTGGTGGATTAAAATCCCCCTCCCAAAAAAAAGTTACGGAGTAAGCCGGAAAAGCTAGAGCTTGCAAGCAACCCCAGACATTGAACCATGGCCGCACTTATACACGCAGCAGACCAGATGACTGCTATGCTTATTAGCCTCAAGACAAAAGGAAATTGCAATGTAGGATCGAGACTACAGAAAGAGCAAAAAATAATAATCGGGCTACATGTAAAGAGTCATAAGTCATGCAGCGGCATATACCTCGCGTGTTCTGTCCAATTGGATCACGGCATTTAATCTGTCATTGAGGGTCCATGTGACTGCTGAGGCCCAGCATGTAACCATTTCTCGTGATGGCATCAAGGCTGCGCAAAAACAAGCTCTGTAAGTGGATTTTTCTTCATTTGTACCAAAAGTAGACAAGACAAAAAAAAAATATTCTATCCGGTTGCAAACTGTCCTTTCAGGGATTGAGTGCATGAAGCGGCGTAAGTTTGTGGTGTAGACGACTAGCACTAGGCAGCCTCGTTTTTGTCATTTGTAGGATTGATTCTTTGTTAGTCCACAGCTAACCACCAATTAAGCATCAACGCCATATGCAGTCTGCTGTCCAATTGCCATGTAACCCGCCCATCCGAGCAAATCCCATGGATCTTTTTGCAACGGGCTTCAACGCCTGGGACCAGCTCTCCATCAGCCACTCGGCCAGCCAAAAGATCCTGCCGGATGGCACGCTTCAAGACTCGGGGGGTGAGCCTCATGACCTCTATGAATTTACAAAAGTTCTTTCAGCCACAGACATTGAGCGGCCAGTCTCGCGACTCACGTACACCATTGGTATATCATCTTTTATCACCCACACCCAATGATACAAAACCAAACGTGCTGATTCGCAGCGCAAAATCTATACTGACAAAAGGGCCTTTGCAGTTCGACAAGATGGGCATCTGATTGTCGCCGGGTCCGGTCCCCGGACTGAGGAGCTCGAGTTTCTCTACACGTCAGCAGAATCTGCCTCTGGGGAACTTTTAACAATCGTCCAAGACCAGGATGGCCATGACAGCAACAAGTTAGTCAAGTATTCATCCTTATCGTCCTGGAGATCTGGCTCTGAGCCCGAGTCCATCTTTCCATGCACCCCTCCAGCTACGCAAATCGCCGCCTTCAACACGGGCTTCGTCATTCTCCATTCTGACGGCGCCGTCTCTACGTTTGGCGACGCTCGCTTCGAAGCTTGCCTCGGAAGAGACATTATCACGCCAGACCGGTAAGCTAAATTTCCCCCCCTCCCCCTTTTTTCCCC